>PJEM01008052.1:72081-87548 GCA_004023845.1 Helogale parvula | reverse complement strand
GGGGCGGGCTCACTGGGGCGAAGGCGGGCCCAGGGCGAGGGCGAGGGCGGGGGCGGGCGCGGGCGCGGGCGCGGGGCGGCTGGATGAGGGCGGGGTCCCTGGGCAGCAGCTGGACGGTGGGACAGTAGCCAGGCTACTTCCTTCCTGGAATATCCACTTTGCTTTTCAACCACAAAAATCCTGCTTGTGCTTAAAGGCCCAGGCCAGAAGGCGCCTCTTGGCGAGCATTCCTCACCCTCTGTCATCTAGAATCGCTCGGTGGCAGGGCCAAGAGGGGCTTCTGAGACCTACCCAGGCGGCCCGTTAGCCCCCTTTAGGCTGGATTCTGACACGGATGTGTTTTATTTGGGCGGTCCTCTGTTATGTTTAACCAACCCCCGGTCTGCAGTCTCCACCCCTCCCTATCGTGTGACACAAGATCTGCGTCCTACTGGCGTCACTCATTTAGTTACCTGGTGGGGCGTGTAAGCCCTTGGATCCCGGCCAACGCCCCCCCCCACCCCCGTTCTGCAGAAAAAGCCCCAGAAGGGAGCAGTGCGCCACCAGCAGCCGCTCAGCCCCCTGCTCGGCCCCTGTCCGGCTTCTACCAGTGCTTATGCTTGTCTCCCGTGTGGAGCGCCCCCAGCCCACCCCAGCTGGTAGCCCAGAGCCTGGCATGGCTGAGGCCCTGTGTGTGCTGGCCTGGGAGCCTACCTGCAGGGCCCCTCTTGCAGGTTGGCAGCCTGGTAACTGCTCTGTGCCCTGCTCGCCTGGAACCTGGGGCTTCGGCTGCAACGCCAGCTGCCAGTGTGCCCATGCGGCAGCCTGCAGCCCCCAGACCGGGGCCTGTACCTGCACCCCTGGGTGGCAGGGGGCCCACTGCCAACTCCCGTGCCCGGTAAGTGCTTAACAGTCCGTCTGCCCAGGGAATGGCGGGTCACAGCCTTGCCCTGCCAGCTGACTGGCCTGGCCCCGCTCCCTCTCCAAGAAAGGACAGTTTGGTGAAGGCTGTGCCAGTCGCTGTGACTGTGACCACGCTGACGGCTGTGACCCTGTTCACGGACGCTGCCAGTGCCAGGCTGGCTGGACGGGTGAGCATTCTAGGTGTCCGGGCCTCCGGCCCGCAGCAGAGTCGGGGATGTATCCTGCAGGAAATGTGTCCCGAAGAGCCTCTCTCTGGAAGCGGCAGGGGAGGCCCGGCTGGGCTCACACTACGCTTCTCTGTCACAGGCCCCCGCTGCCACTTGCCCTGCCCTGAGGGCTTCTGGGGGGCGAACTGCAGTAACACCTGCTCCTGCAAGAACGGGGGCACCTGCATCGCTGAGAACGGCCACTGCGTGTGCGCACCCGGGTTCCGGGGCCCCTCCTGCCAGCGATGTGAGGCTCCCTCCCTCCCCCAGCTGCCAGCAGCAGGGCGCGGGGTCAGATGTCGGAAGCCCCTCCTCCAGTGGGAAGGAGGGAGGGAGAGATAGTGGGGTCAAGGGCCGACTGAGGGCTCGCCCCTGCCCGAAGTCACCGCCAGCCTCTCTCCCGCAGCCTGCCAGCCTGGCCGCTATGGCAAACGCTGTGTGCCCTGCAAGTGTGCTAACCACTCCTCCTGCCATCCCTCCAACGGGACCTGCTACTGTCTGGCCGGCTGGACAGGCCCTGATTGCTCCCAACGTACGTGCTGGCCCGAGTGTGTGAGCGCCTGTGTGCGTGAGAGGCAGGGTGAGGCCGGAGGCTCCTGCGCCCTGCTGCTGGGCGTAAAGGCCTCTGCACCCGCTCGATTCAGTAATGTATCTGAGCGATGCAAGCACATGTTCAGGTCACCTCCATGCTGGGTCCTGCTCCAGTGCTCAGGGCACAGCAGGGGACTGGTCGGGAGGACAACGTGCGCCCTTCTGCACAGACGCCTGGGAAGGGCATTACTCCTCCAGGCACGGGGCGGGGGCCCCCAAGCCTGGTTCTGGACACGTGCTGTTTTTCCTTCTGCACTTTTCGGTTTGTATCTATTTGTATGTGGCTTCCCCCTACATAAATATGTAAAGAACATCACAGAAAAGTTTAGTCCCATAAACCAAGCACACAAGTGTTGAAAACAGGAAATGAGGAGCCGTGGCCCCAAAAAAGGCTGGGCACAGGCTCGGCGGTGGTTGAGGGGCATGATCTAGGGCTTCCCTTAGAATGCGGCCACGGGCATCATTAGATTATTTGCTAGTGTCAGACACACAAAAGTTGTACCTCAGATGGTGTGGACATTTACTTCTCTCTTACGATAAAAGGGTAAAAAAGAATCCAGAGCTAAGCAGTGCAGGGTAATTTGGAAGCCTTTGGTTGTCTGGCCCTGGCCACGAGATTCTGAAATGGCTATTAGATAGCCAAGTGCAGGCTCCAGTAGGCAGCTGGGCACGTGATAAGCCTGTGTGGTCATTGGTGTGCAGTTGTGGTTCAAGAGCCTGGTGTCCCAGGGAGACCGAGGCTAAGAAGATTTCAGCGATGCTGGGGGCTGAGGATCCATCCAGACGGGGGTGGCCCTGCCCCATCAGACAGCCACCTTGTCTCCTGCAGCGTGCCCTCTAGGGCACTGGGGACTCAACTGTGCCCAGCCCTGCCAGTGCCGCCACGGGGGGACCTGCCACCCCCAGGATGGGAGCTGTCTCTGCCCCCCAGGCTGGACTGGACACCTCTGCGCGGAAGGTACCAAGAGAAGGGGACTCCTGCCCTGCCCCGAAGGAGGACACTGCAGATCTGGGCCCCTCACCCCCTACCGCCCCCTCGCCTTTCCCCCAGGCTGCTCTCCGGGGATGTTCGGGGCCAACTGCTCCCAGGCGTGCCAGTGTGGTCCTGGAGAGCGGTGCCACCCGGAGACGGGAGCTTGTGTGTGTCCCCCAGGGCACAGTGGCGCCCCCTGCAGGATTGGTGAGTTCTCCTGTCGGAACCAGGACCGGGGCCCCTCATTCGCCCCCCTCACCCCAGGCCTGTCCTATGCTGCACCCCAAGCTCACCGGCAGAGCCAAGGCGCCATGCTGAGGGGCCGCCCCGTTCCCCCAGGAAGCCAGGAGCCCTTCACCATGATGCCCACCTCTCCAGTGGCCTACAACTCGCTGGGGGCCGTGATCGGCATCGCAGTGCTGGGGTCCCTGGTGGTTGCTCTGCTGGTGCTGTTCGTTGGCTATCGCCACTGGCAGAAAGGCAAGGAGCACCAGCACCTGGCGGTGGCCTACAGCAGCGGGCGGCTGGATGGCTCTGAGTACGTCATGCCAGGTGAGCTGGCCCGTGGGCGGGGGGCACGCGGGGGGGGGGCGCTGATGCGTGGGCTCCGGGCGGATGGGGTGCGGGGCTCCCGTGTCCCTCCCTGGACCTGGAAGAGGTGAAGCGGGGTGTCGGAGGGGAGAAGAGAGGTCAGATCTGCTGGGGCAGAGCCCCTGTCTTGGGCCCGGGCCCCTTTCTGACCGGCCAGGTCACCAAGTGCCTTGTCTGTTGGCGCAGATGTCCCTCCCAGCTACAGCCACTACTACTCCAACCCCAGCTACCACACGCTGTCGCAGTGCTCCCCGAAGCCCCCGCCCCCTAACAAGGTCAGTGCGGGGGGGGGGTGCACCGCGGTGGGGGGGGGTGTGCAGACCTGGGTCTCTGGAAAGCTCCATCCTTATGTGCCTCCTCTCCCTACTCCTCCCCTCCCCCACCAGGTGCCAGGCAGTCAGCTCTTTGCCAGCCTCCAGGTCCCTGAGCGGCCGGGGGGAGCACACGGGCAGGATAACCACAGCACCCTTCCTGCTGACTGGAAGCGACGCTCGGAGCCTCTGAACAGGGGTAGGGGCCCTGGGGCCGGGAGCCTCCCGCAGGGCCTCTGGACAGGGGTAGGGACCCTGGGGCCGGGAGCCCCCCGCAGGGCCTCTGGACAGGGGTAGGGGCCCTGGGGCCGGGAGCCCCCTGCAGGGCCTCTGGAGGACATAGAGGCCTGGAGGCCAAGGCCTCTGGGGAGGGGGCCTTGTGTGGCCCAGGATCCTGCTCCCTCTGAGCCTGTGTGTGCGCAGAAGGGCTCTGGGCCCCGGTTCCGGGACAGGCAGGGGCCTGGGGAGGAGAGCAGGGTCTGACTGCTCACCGCCTCCCTCTCCCCTCCTCAGGTGGCCGCCTGAGTTACAGCGCCAGCTACCGGAGCAGCGACGGCCCAGGCCCGTTCTCCAGTAAAGGTATGGCGCAGGGGTGAGGGAGGAGGCCAAGCAGGGGGAGGGGGTCAACAGAGCCTGACCCCCTCCCCCTCTCCTTAGGGCCGATCTCCGAAGAGGGGCTGGGGGCCAGCGTCGCTTCCCTGAGCAGCGAAAACCCCTACGCCACCATCCGGGACCTGCCCGGCCTCTTGGGGGACCTGCGGGAGAGCAGCTATGTGGAGATGAAAGGCCCCCCCTCAGAGTCTCCCCCCAGGCATCCCCCTCCGCTCCGGGACAGCCAGAGGTGGCGACAGCCCCGGCCGCAGAGAGACAGTGGCACCTATGAGCAGCCCAGCCCTCTGACCTATGGTGGTGAGTCCCCCTGCTCAGTTGGGGCAGGGGGTACAGGGAACCAGGCCGGGGGGGGGGCGCGGGGTGTGGGCACAGAGTGGGGCGCAGGGCGGCACCAAGAGCGTGGACTCTGGGCCAGGCTGGGGTCACACGGGCACGCCGTCTGGGACGCCACGTTGCTGCTGAGAGCCTGTGAGGGGTGGCCTGCCTTACAGGGCTGAGGGTTTGAAATGGTCCAACAGCACCTGACTTGTGGCCTTGGTACCTGGATATGAGGGAACAAGGTTGGTGACAAAGCGTCCTCCTCTCCTGCGAGGTGGGCAGGTCAAGGTGGCCTCCCTCGATGGTGGCCGAAGAGCTACACAAACTGGCGCCGTCCGTCTGTCTGTGGGCAGGGGAGGCTGCGGAGGGGAGGAGAGGGGGGAGGGGGGAGGAGCCACCCCCCGTCCGGCGCCTTCTCTGCCCGCAGGTGGAGACTCTGTGGCCTCCCAGCCCCCACCGCCTCCGGGCCTGCCCCCCGGCCACTACGACTCCCCGAAGAACAGCCACATCCCTGGACACTATGACTTGCCTCCAGTACGGCACCCCCCGTCACCCCCAGCTCGGCGCCAGGACCGCTGAGGGCTCGGTGGCCTGCAGAAGCCAGCGTCCTTCGCTGCCCAGGGCTGGGGGCAGCGCCTGCTGTAGCCCGCCGGCCGCGGGGACAGGACCGGCGGGCCATGAACGCGGCCACAGACACGCCTAACACAGGAAGTGAACCAGGGAGACAAAGCCTGGCTCCCAGGGTCCATCAAGGGAGACGCTGGTCAGCGCGTGGCCTGCCTTCCCTTTTGTACATTTTCCAACCTGCTGCTCCCCCAAGGCCCCAGGGCCTTTGTACATAAACTGGTGGGTTGAAAGTTGCTAGAAAACTCTGATGTCAGATTAATGTCAAAAATGTATATTGGGTTCCTTTTCTGTGCTCTTCCAGGGTGTGTGTGTGCGCGCGTGCGAGCGTGCAGAGGGCCTGCAGGCACACACCCCTGTCTGGGGCACGCACTAGGTAGTTGAGTGGCAGCCCAGACCCAGTGACCTCTAGTGACGGCCTAACTGGCCTCCTTGCATTCACCTAGCACCTGTTCCAACCAGCTGCTCAGAACAGATGGCGGTTAGGTCACATGTGGGGGAGTCCTCATGGGTGCCCCGTGGCCCTTGAGCCAGAGACAACACTGTCACAGGCCTTAGGGGCTGTGCTGGCCTGGCCTGTCTCCCCAGCCTCACCTTGAACTGTATTCACTGTCACTCTGTCCCAGTCACCCTGGGCTCTAGGTCCACCTACCAGCCACACTTCTTCCTAGCACAGGGACTTTGCACATCTGGTGCTCTTCTCTTCCCCTCACCTGTCAGCTGCCACTTGTCCCTCACATCCGGTCCTCAGGGAAGCACCTCTCTTGGTCCCCTCTCTTGCCTGGCACTGATCGGGGCTGGGTTCATCCACTGGATACCTGCAGAAGGCCCTCAGGCTGCCAGCTCTCCCTGTAATATGTTGTGTGATCATTTGATTAATCTCTGCCTCCCCCACCGGACCCTAGGTTCCCTGAAGGCAGGGATCACCGTAATAAGCTCATCTTCAGTTTCCCTCGGCATTCAGTAGGCACTCAATAAATGTTCCCCAAAGGCTGAGTGAGCTGAAAGCACCAGTGGTAAGTGCCAGTAATAGGCAGCCGGTGAGCCGCGTGCTCTGAGCTGAGGGACCGCACATGTCAGGGGCTTCCTGGAAGAGTGGCACAGGGGCTCGGCGCCCAGGCTCCCAGGCGGGGAGATGCTGGGAGCTGCACTGGGGAGCAGAGCTGCGTGGGTTGCGGAGCTGGTGGCGAGAAAGCAGCCGGGAGACCGGAGGCTCACAAGGGGCCGGCGCTGTGGAACCACGGGGGCTAAACGACCTGAGGACTTTGAATCCAAGATTTCTGAGAAGCGAGATCCGCCTCGTGACCTTGTTAGCGGATCAACTAGCTGCCCACACCGCCAGAGGCCAACTACACGGGAGTCGGGAATAAAAACCCAGCACCACGCCTTTTCCACCAGGAGCCCTCTCCTGACAGGATAGGAGGGCGCACCCCGGAAAGTGGGTCAGCCCCCGCCCGACCCTCCCTTCCTAGATTCTCCCACTGCCACCATCCCCTGCTCTCTCCGGGACGCAGCTTCCAGGGTGACTGGATTAGCGCCGGGGCCCCGTACCCGCCCCGGCCCCCGACAATCCTGGCCTCAGGCCCCGCCCACAACGGCCCGGCCCACCTCCGCCCCGGCCCCCCTCCGCCCCGCCCCGGCCCCAGCTCTCCCCACCCCTCGCGCTCAGCCCTAGGCTCCACCCCCCCAATCCTCCCGCCCGCCGCTGTGACTGTTCCTCCCGCGGGTCCCGCCCCTCCAGCCGCGCAACTCCTTGGCCCCGCCCCTGGGCTTCCCAGCCGGAGGCTGAGCCTGTTCTAGCCTGCCCGGGCCCCGCCCCGGGACTCGCCCCGCCCCGTCCCCGCCCACTCTCGTGGACGCTCCTTGGCCCCGCCCCCGGCTCCCACGCCAGTGGCTGTAACTGTCGCTCCCGCCCGCCGCGTGCGTTGCCGTGGAGAGGGACGCGGAGGCTGCGCCGCTGCGGGCGCGGCGGGGCGATGGCCCCGGAATAGAGACCCCTGGTCCGGTCCCCCCCCCAGGGCGAGCCCCCCAGAGTCCGTCTCGCCTCCGCGCAGCGTGGGTCGTCCCAGGGCCGCCGCGGACCGCGCCGGCATGTCGGGCGAGGCGAGTACGCCCGGCGCCTCCCCCAGAGCCCCGCGTCCCGGGACCCAGAAGTCGTCCGGCACAGCGAGCAAGAAGGGGGATCGCGGGGCCAAGGAGAAGTCGGCCGCCGCCCTGCCGCCGGTGGGCGAGGAGGAGTCCAGGAACCCCGGTAGGCGGTCGGGCGTGCTGGCTGTGCGGGCGCGGCGCCGGAGGTCGCCGGGAACTCCGGCCGTGGGCGCGCCGCGTGTCACCAGCTCCTGGCGCGCGCCACGGCTCTTCTGCGTGGTGACCCTTGTTAGGTGTGTGGCCCTGGCACCTTTCTTCTCTGTAGTACGGACGTGTGAGGAGCAAGGGGGCTGGCGGCGGGCAGGTGTTTCGTAAACTGCGCCTTCCTCTGTTGATCCCACAAGCGTGCACTGTGCACCCCGGTGCCCGGCGCTGTGCTCCGTCTGGGCATACAGCTCACAGTACTCGCAGCCCAGCTCTTGAAAGTCAGCTTGGCACAGATGGAATGGAACTTGATTCTAGAGAATCCACCCTCTGGTCTGGGATACTGACAAATACCACAAGGTGTGATGCGATGTGTAAGAAGGTGGGGAGAGGGGGACACCAGGTGCGTGGGGGGCCTACCAGGAGGTGACTTTGAGTTGACTTTTATTTACTCATTCATTCAACAGTTACTTTTTGGGGGGCGCCTGGGTGGCTCAGTCGGGTAAGCGTCCAGCTTCGGCTCAGGTCATGATCTCACTGTTGGTGGGTTCAAGCCCCCGTCAGGCTCTGTGCTGACAGCTAACTCAGAGCCTGGACTAGCTCAGAGCTTGGAGCCTGCTTCAGATTCTGTGTCTTCCTCTCTCTCTCTGACCCTCCCCTGCTCGCGCTGTCTCTGTCTCTCAAAAATAAAAACAAAAAACAAAAAAAAACCCAATTACTATTTGGATATGGAGATGCCCAGGGTCCATTTACATTCTCTGGGGAGGAAAACTCGTGGCCAAGTGCAAGTGAGTGTGTGGCTCTCTCTGTGTGTTGCACGTAACAGAACCCCAGGCCACATGAATGACCCACAAAGGGAAATTTATTGGAAGGCTTTTTTTCTTAAAGTAGCCTCCGCACCCAGTGTGGGACTCAAACTCATGATCCTCATCGAGATCAAGAGATGCACATGCTCTACCGACTGAGCCAGCCGGCCCCCCGATCAGAAGACTTCTTGATTCAAATCCATCCACTTCGCGAGGGACAGGGGCTTGCTGTCCCTGGACTCAGGGAAGCCACTTGGGAGGCGGCTCTGATTGTCAGACCTCGGTCGGTCAGGTGTCTCCTGGCCAGGGTGGCTGGAGGTGGGGAAGCTGGGAGCGTTGGAGAAAAGGCATTTTCCAGGAGAGACAGGACAATGTAGGATGTTTTACAGGGATGAACCTAGTCGCGTCGCCCCTCCCCCCGCCCTCCCAACCCCCTGCATGACCAGTGGAGAGGAAGGGGAGAGCACCAGGCAGGGAGGTGAATCACAAGGCATGTCACCTGTCCCTAGGGGGGACAGTGGTAGTTGGAGTAGAGAGAGCAATGAGGGAGAATGAGTTAGGCTTCTTGGAAAAACAGTTCCCAAGTAGAAATAGTTAGAACTGGTGGAGTCTTGGCTGGGGTGGGGAGTGAAGGAAGAATGATTCCCAGGTCTCTGGGCTGGGAGCACTCGAGAAAGAGCAGCATGATGTCCCGGTGTTTTGTTTGTTTGTTTGTTTTAAACGTTTATTTATCATTGAGAGACAGAGACAGAGCATGATCATGGGAAGGCCAGAAAGAGAGGGAGACACAGAATCCGAAGCAGCTCCAGGCTCTGAGCTGTCAGCACAGAGCCCGACACGGGACTCGAACTCACGAACCGCACGATCATGAGCTGAGCTGAAGTCGGACATTCAACCCAGGCGCCCCTGTCTGGGTGTTTTTAAGGCCTGGGGAAGAAAGGTTCCTCTGGGGCAGCCCGGAGCATATGCAGGGAAGGGCGGAGCACTCGGAGATATTAGGGGAGGAGCAGCCGACAGGTGGGAGCGAATGGGGGTGACGGCTGCCCAGGGATGCCGGGCAGGGCGACACGGTGCAGTGGCGGGACAGATGCGGGGCTCAGGGCTCCAGCGGGGTAGAGAGTGATGGCGGCCATAGGAAGGTTTAGAGATGTAGAGGGGACCCCATCTGGGGGCTTCTGTTTCTCAAGTGCAAGGCAAGGTCAGCAGAGAGTGTGAGGAAGGCGTGCGGGAGGGAGCTGAGCAGGGCCACCAGGTGGCTGCTCTGGCCACCAGGTAAAGGGTGCGGCAGGCACGGAGCCCCGAGCTCCAGAGCAGAGGCCCTCAAGCCGCTGGCCTTGGCATCACCGGTTTGCAGTTAGTTTGTTAGAAATGCAAATTCACAGACTCCACCTGGCCCTTGGACTCAGGGTCTCTGGGGAGGGGGCCCAGGTTGTTCTGGTTTGAGAATCTCTTGTAGAGAAGGGTGGTGTGAGTGAAGCGAGGAAGGGGTGAGGGGCTCCCCCAGCAGGAGGAACAGATGGTATGGGGGAGGCAGCTGTGCACGGGGCCTGATCCTCCTCTCCCTGCCTTCGCCCTGGAGCTAATGCATCTTGTGCGTCTGTTCCCCCTGATGACGCTTGAGGAGCTGCCTCGCGCTAGAACCTCAGACTTCTCGGTCTCAATCCCACTTGTGCTCAGCGCCTGCGCTCTCAGACCGCCTAGGCCTCCGGGCAGGCTCCCCGAGGTCAGTCACGCAAGTTCCCCCGGGCTCAGCGGCCAGCCAGCGGTGGTGCTGTGGGGGCTCCGGCTCCAGGCTGCCCAGCACTTGGAGGAGCAGGCTTGCACCTGGGCAACCCTTCGGCCTCCAGATTCTTCCCTGCGCCCAGGACAGCCCTTCCCATCTCCAGGAAGCACTTCCTCCTGGGATGCCCATGGGGATGCGGGAAAGAGTTGGGGTCCCTGGGGGCTCGAACACTCAGGTTTGCATAGCCCTCAGGATGGGGTGGGGGCATCGGTCTGAATGAATGCAACTCTTGAATGAACTGGTATTTCTAAAGCATTTGCAACAGTGCGGGACAGGAGCAAGTGCCATAAACGTGTTTGCAGCGTAAATAAAAGCCCGAGGCTCTGCTGGAGCTCGGTGTCCGTGGGGGGCGGGGCGAGCGCTGCTCCTGGCTTCCTTCCTTCGCTCACATCGGTCGGGCCTGGGCTTCTTTCCCCGGGTGATCCTGGGCCGTCCCAGCATACAAGGGGCATGGGAGGAGTCCAGGCTGGGGACACTGTGGGAGGTGAAGGCACCCCCCCTCCCGGGTGGGGAGCGCCGCAGAAGCGGCCTTGATCCACGGGTGGATCAGAGAGGAGGCGCCCGGCAGCCCCTTTTCTCTGGATTTCCCGCTGTCTGCTTTCAAGTGTCCCCAGCGTGGGTCTCTTCCATGCATCTTAGTTTAAAAAATGGCTGTAAGGACGTCGTTCCAGGAGGGGGGCGCCCAGCTGCCGCGAAGCCCCAAGCCCCGGGCGGCTGAGCCCGGGAAGCGTCGCCAGGCACGGTCCCCGCGGGTCCCCCCCGGCGCCGCTGCTCTCTGCTGCCCCCCGGCGGCGGCGGGGCCGGCCGCCCTCACCTCCTGCCGCCCCGCAGAGGAGTACCAGTGCACCGGGGTCCTCGAGACGGACTTCGCCGAGCTCTGCACGCGCTCCGGCTACACGGACTTCCCCAAAGTGGTCCCCCGGCCTCGCCCGCACCCGGCCTTCGTCCCCTCCGCCTCGATGACGGAAAAGCCCTTCCAGGGTGAGTGCCAGGGGAGCCCCTTGGGGGGGGGCTGCTGGGGTGGCCTCCCTTCGCCCGGGGGCGCAGGGCAGGGGATGTGGCGCCGAGGGGAGGCTTCCAAGTGTCGGGTGTGGAGGTGGGCGAGTCTCCTGCCTTCCTCCCCAAACCCTCGGCGACCCCGGTCCGGCCACACCCGGGGTGCTTCTACTTCCTCCCTCCTCACCCCGTTCCTCGCACCCCTGCCTTGCAGACGATCAGCGCCTGTCGGCGTCGTGCAGCCTCAACAGCCTGGAGAGCAAATACGTGTTTTTCCGGCCCACGATCCAGGTGGAGCTGGATCCCGAGGACAAGTGGGTGAAGGAAATCTACATCCGCGGTGAGCCCCGCCCCCGCCCGTCCTGAGTCCCGCCCCCCACCCGTGATCCCCGCCCCCGCCCCGCGGTGCCCCGCCCCCCGGCCCGGGCCTGAGTTGTCTCCCTCCTCTTGCTGCCACAGGTTGGAAGGTGGAGGAGCGGATCTTGGGCATCTTCTCTAAATGTCTGCCGCCCCTCAGCCAGCTGCAGGCCATCAAGTGAGGGCACGCGGCGGGCCGGGCTTGGGGATTAGAACCGCAGGGCGCAGAAGACCCGGGAAAGGTGGGAGGCGGCGCCAGAGGGAGGGGGTGAGGCTCCACTGGCTTTCCGCACCTCCCAAGTCCAGCTTGTGGAAGGTGGGGCTGACGGACGCGACCCTGACCACCTTCATCGCCTTGCTGCCTCTCTGCGCACCCACGCTCAGGTCAGAGGGGGGAGGGCGCGGGGGGGGGGGCGTCCTGGCCGGGTGGGCGGTGGGCCGGGAGCAGTTTGGGGAGGAGAGTGGCGGTGGCGTCCCTGTGGAGGGGGGAGGTTAGAAGCTCCCGCGTGACAAGGAGGGGGTCCCTTTTCTGCCACACCAGTGCCTCAAGAGCCTGGACTTTGTTTTCTCCACCCGTCCCACGACCCTGGAGGTTTTCACCCCTCCGGCTGCCTGGAGTTTAACACCCAGACTGAGGGTTGGCTCTTCTCCAGGATCAGTGAGGGAGGGAGAAGGGTTAGGACAGACCCTGCAGTGTGGCGGCTCACGGGGCAGAGAGTGGGGGCGGAAAGGAGTGCCGTTTCTGGGGTGCCAGCCAGGGAGACAGGAAGGCTGCCGGGAGGAGGCGGTGCTGAGCTGTGGAGGAGGACTGGGAGGCGGCCGGAGCCGGTGGGAGGCGGTGTCACGGCCGGTGTGGTCCACCGGGTGGACTTGGCTCCTCCTCCAGGCTCCCGCACCCTTGGTTTATCCGGCTTCACAGAACACACCCTCAGCGTCCCCACCGGCTCTCGGGTCTTCCCGGTGGGCGGGGCTGTGTCTTCCTCAGTGAGGACACATGAATGGGTTCCATCTTGGGAATTAGAAACTCTGGAATTCATGTTAAGACGCAAAAGGCAGAGCCACATGGGCAAATAATTTAAAATGAATGTAATGAATTTCAGGTGAAAGATGAGTCAACTGGAAAGGTAATAAATCTCCCGTGATAATAGTCGTGGGAGAAAACTTTTAAGTAGAGAAAGTTCTAGCCGTTAGTTCAATGTGCATCGACTTGGAAAAGCGAAGCCATGCGTGGGGGGGGGTCGTGTGTCAGTCACCACGACCTGCCTGCGGGCCGCACTGCCTCTCACGGGGCGGCTTAGGCCACCAGTGTGTATTGCTTTCCAGTTTCTGTGAGATAGACGTGGGAGCGGGTGAGCTGGGTGCCCCCAGCCCGGGCCGGGGGTGTGTGTGTCCAGTGGGTCCGCTGCAGCTGCGTGTGGGTGTCCCACTGCCATCAGGGATCCCAGCGAGTGCCAGCGAGCTCCCAGCGCAAGGCCATAGTCCTTTTGTGACCTAGAAGTGACATCTCACTCTCTGTGCCATATTCCATTCAGCAGGAAGGGAGTCACTGGGTCCAGCCAACTTGGGGGTGAGGCAGGACCATACCAGGCATGGCTACCCAGGAAGGGGGGGGTCCTGAAATCCTCTCAGAGGCCACCTCACCACCCGGTCACTCACGCTGGTGAAGGACCCCATTTACATGGCTGCACTTGTGGATTTTTAATTTTTTTTAAATATTTTAATATTCATTCATTTTGAGAGAGAAGCAAGTACACAGTGGGGGAGGGGCAATCCCGAGCAGGCTCCACACCATCACAGCCTGGGGCAGGGCTCCGGCTCCCCAACTATGAGATCAAGACCCGAGCGGAGACTGAGGGCGTGGGCTACCCAGGCGCCCCGACACTGGCGGATTTTCAGTCTGGAGAACGGTCCCATCCACTTCCCTCCCGGGAGGGCCATCCTCGGGCTGGGCCGCTCCTCAGAGACCCACACGTCGGTCGGACCCCTTCCCTCCTCTGGCCTCAGCGGTGCCTCCAGGTTCTCAGATTCCCCCTCTCCGTCCTCAGGAGGGTGTCTCTCGAGGGCAACCCGCTGCCCGAACAGTCCTATCACAAGCTCATGGCCGCGGACAGCACGTGAGGCTGCTTTTCCTCATCTTTGGTTCCCCCCCCCCCCAGCCTAGGCCGCCTGCCCCGCCCTCTAACAAACCCCCAAGCACCGCCGACTCCGCCCCGGCCGTTGCACGCCCCCCTTACCGCGAGAGTTCCCGGAGGCGCCCGCCCCGGTCCCCAGCGAGCCTGCTTCCCCCACGGGCCTAGGATCATGCACTTGTCGCTGCGGAACAACACCATCGACGACCGCGGGGCGCAGCTGCTGGGCCAGGCTCTGTCCACGCTGCGCACCAGCAACCGGACCCTGGTTTCGCTCAACCTGGGCTTCAACCACATCGGGGACGCGGGCGCCGGCCACATCGCCGACGTGCGTGCCTGGCAGGGACCGGGAGCGGGGACCCAGGGAGCGGAGACTCGAGGAGGCGCGGACAGCAAGGACTTAGGAGCGGGGGACCCGGCAGCGGGGCTGGGAGGCTCACGCGCGCCCCTGCCCCAGGGCCTCCGGCTGAACCGCGCCCTGCTCTGGCTGTCGCTGGCGCACAACCGCATCCAGGACCAGGGCGCCCTGAAACTGGCCGAGGTGGGTGCAGCGGCAGGGCAGGGCGCCGGGGTCCCCCGGACTGGTGTCTGATCGCTGGCGGCTCGCCCCAGGTCCTGCGTCCCTTCGAGCTGACGCACACCGAGGTGGTGGAGCGCCGCCGCCTCCTGCTGGGGAAAGGGACGCAGGAGCGCTCACTATCGGTGAGTCCCCATGCGCCCGCGGGGACCACCCTCCCCCCAGGCCGCCTCTCCCTGGGCGCCCCTGGGCGCCGGCCTAGCAGGTCTGCACTCTTTCGGGGTAGGAGGAAGGACTAGAGTGACGGCGCGAGCAGCCTAGCCGGCCACAGCCGGAGACCTGGGGCGCAGCGCTCCCTAACCGGGGTCTGCCTGCGCCACGGGACTGTCGCGGGGTCGCACGGGACAGGGCCGGAACCCTTAGTTCAGTGAAAGTCTCCTGTTTTCCCTCCTGACACGAGCGCAGGCGGCCGGGTAGCCCCGCATTTCCCCCCACCGCGCCCCCGCCCCCAGGATTCCCAAGCGCGTGGTCTTTCAGGTGGGGCGATGGGGTGGGGTGTGGTCAGTCCCACCGCCCGCCAGGCGAGGCGTTCCCCCTCACCCCTCCTTGAGGATGGGGTGCGGCTGCTGCTCCCATCCCCTCCCTTTCGTGGGCACAGGCTTCCTCCTCCCGACTCGGCGACGCCAGAGGGGACCGAGAGAAGACCCTGCTGATCGGGGTCGGCAGTGCTGTGCTGTCGGAGAAGCCGGACAAGACGCAGACGACGAGGACCCTGAAAGGCCTGAGCAAGAAGAAGGAGAAGTCCGGGGTGGGGGTGCGGGGGGCCGCGGGCCGGGCTGGAGGGCGGAGGGCCGCCGAAGGTCCCTCTCCGCCCAGGGAGGTGGGAATTCCATCTCCGTCCTCACCGGCTGCCTAGGAATCCGTGAAGAAGGAGGAGAAGTCAGGGTCAGGGCAGTCGCCCACGCAAGGAATCCCCAAGAAAGAAGACCTGGCAAAGTCAGGCAAGGGGAGTAAGTGCTGGTGCCCGGCTGCGCACCTCCTCGGTGCAGGGGGCTGGGCGGGCGGGGCAATGAGAGAGGCGTGTCCTCCGCCTCCACCTTTATCCTCTGGTGATGTCTCTGGGCCTCCTTTCCTTGAGCCCCATGTGGCCCCCATCCTGACCCGCTGCACCGTCCACGTCGTTTAGCAAGACGGGACCCCCATGGCGCTGTTCTCGGCTGGGGCAGCGGCTCCCACTCCCTGGATTGAGGAGTTGGGGGCCCCTGGGTGGTCTTCAGAGTGGGCGCCGTGCATTCTGGCTCCTCTCCCCTTCTCCCCCTGCAGAGGTCTCCGTCCCTGAGCAGAAACAAAGCAAGGGGAAAGGGCCCAAGACCGGGAACAAAGAGAAACGCAGCCTCCTGCTGGAGTCCGAGGTGGGGGGGGGGGGGGGGGGGGGGGGGGGGGGGGGGGGGGGGGGGG
>PJEM01008052.1:36894-71981 GCA_004023845.1 Helogale parvula | reverse complement strand
TTGGCTCCTTGGGACCCCTTTTCTCCTTCAACTTGGGAAGGCTCCCACCTTACTTTGGAACCTTCTAGGCTGCTGACTCCAGTGCACCCTCCAGCCCTCCAGCTGCCTGAGGGTCTGTCTTGTCCTCCCCTTCTGACTCCGTCTTCAGACCTCCCTCCCAAGGCAGGGACAGGCCTCTCCTCTGGTGGGAGTTTTCTCTGGCACCAACACGGTCCTACCAAAGAGGAAGGTCAGGCGGAGAGGGGCTGGGCTGCCTTTAAACGGTTTTTGTTAAGTAATCTCTGTGCCCAGTGAACGTGGGGCTCCACCTCCGGACCCTGCGATCAAGTGTCCAGTGTATGCAGGCTTCTCCAGCTGGGCCAGCGGGGCGCTCCGGGGAGGGGGGCTGCCTCTCTTCCCAGTTTCCTTTGCCCCTGCCAGAAGCCTGGGGGTTATCCTTTCTAGCACTGGGGCTGGGCCCTCAGCGCGCTGGTGGCTTGTTGGGAACGCTCCGTTTTTTTGGCCTTGGCCTTGGCCGCTTTCTTGGCCGGGAACACCTCTCTCCTCTTTGCCGGTATCCCGAGCCCTGCACGCGTCAGCACAGGGGCTGCCTGCTCCGGAGAGGAGGCTGGGGGGCCACCTCGGTGCTCCGCACACCCCAGCTTCCCTCTGCAGGCCTTGCCCAGCCCTTGCCCCCTGCCCCTTCTGGTGGCTTCCGGGGTGGGGGTTGGGGTTTGTATCCCTGGCAGCGGGGGTGGGGGAAAGCATGAGTGTCGGCTGCCGGCGGCAGGTGGGCAGCTCCCGCTCCGCTTCAGCAGCTGGTTGCTGAAGCCCCGGAGACGGTCAGCGCCCTCCTGGAGCCCGCGGAGCACCGCCATGGGAAGGTTTTCCTGCCTGGGAACAAGGTCCTTTTGCACCTCAACCTCCTCCGTACGTGTCTGCTGGGCACCCCTGTCCTGCCACAAGGCCTCCTGGGCCCCGTGCTGCCCTGGGGGGGTCCCCAGCCCTGACTCCGGGGAGCAGAATGCGGTCCTCCTGCGGTCGGGCATCATGAGGGCGGAGGCCCTCCTGAGCAGGGCTTGGGGTGGGAGTAGGTCCGGCCCTGGGCCCAGCAGGTGGAGCGCAGGCAGGGAACCAAGTGGTAGAAAGGAGGCAGGAAGGCCGGAGGGGGAGCAACAGGGGCAGGGGCGAGCGGGCCCGGAGGCTGGGGCTGGGGGGCACAAGTGCAGTGGGGACACCTGTGCCACTGCCTCTGCCAGGAAACCGCATCACTGAGGTGGGGCTGGAGGGCTTTCTGGCCACCGTGCAGCACCAGGCCCAGTTCTTCAAGTCCAAGAGCCCGTCCAAGGGCCCGGCGGGGCTGCTGTGGCTGTCCCTGGCGGTGAGTCCCCTGCTTCCAACCAGATCTGGGGTCTCCTTGATGCTTCTTACCATGACCCTCTCCACCGCTCGCGCTGCCACATCAGCAGTCCGTGTCCTCCGGCCTCCAGAGGACCGACCTGCAGCCCTTCTGTCCACTGTCCCCTTCTTTACCCTTTCAGAAAAACTGCTTCTCCCCACAATGTCCCACGTACGCCATGATCCAGGAGCTGATGCTGCCCAGGGACCCCGTCAGTAAGGCCAAGCCCAGAGAGGAGGAGGCCATGGCTTCCTCCACTTAGCCACCCCTCCCCCCTGTCCCCGGAGCCCCCAAGTGGTGGGCTGCCCTGTGTGTGTGGGGGATCTCAGATCATTAACAAACTCTATTGCTGTGTTTCCCCTTGAGATTGTCTGAAAACTGTTCCAGAACTACCAAGAACGTTTGGACTGAGTCTGTTCACATCACACAGCCAGAAATGGCTGAAGGGCTTCCTGGTTCTGCTGGGGACCACCTTGGCCCCTCTGGGGCGGCTCTCCTGCCTCTGGGCTAGTTCGCTCCCTGTGCTCCCGAAGGACATCACGGTCCACATGCAGCCTTTGGTCTCAGAGTGGGGGGGGGGACCTGGGATCATGACCCAGTGGCACAAGCCTAGGGGAGGGGGTGTGGGGAGGGGACCTGGGATCATGACCCAGTGGCACAGGCCTAGGGGAGGGGGAGGGGGGGAGGGCTCCAGGCCCCCCCACTTCTGCATCTTCCAGTCGTCCAGAGGAGACAAGGACTCCGCTATGAAGACGCACAGTTGGTGGCTGATCGGGAGAGGGCGCGGTCTCGCCACATCTATGTAGCCAAGGTCAAGGCCCCCACACAAACCCTAAAGCAATGGTTTGCAGGTGTGGGTGGGGTGGACCCAGGGACGCCCACGCGGCAGAAGGAGGGTGCTGAGGAGCCTTCAGAGCTGCCTCACCTGAACTAAGCCCTGGGACAGACGGACGGACGGCCCGGGGAGGTCTCTGAGGAGCCACGTCCTCTCTCCAGGGAGCTTCTAGAGGAGGGTCTCTCCCCCCACTTCCCCTGCCAGATTTCACCTGTTCCCCGTCCCCTCAGCCGCCCTCCCCCTGCCCCAAACTCCCGCAGGGGCGCTCTCAGGCCTCCTTGGCGAGGGCGAGGCTGGCTGCAGAGCCCCTGCTGGGCACACGGAGCAGCCCCAGGCGTGCCTCTCCCGTGTTCCTGCCCGCGTCCTCCGACGCCAGGGCATCAGGAAGGCATGCCGTGCCGGCGGGACCATAAGCCCCGAGGTCGACGCGGTGTGCGTGCAGGCTCTGGGAGGGAGGCCAAGCAGACAGAGAACCTGTCCCATGGCCTGTCGGTGGAGGCAGGGGCTCTGGCTGTGCGAGGGGCTGGCTGCAGGGGCTGTGGGGGGAGCGGGGCCGAGGACAGCGGGGGCCAGCCAGGCCTGCCTGTGGGCTCCGGGCCCCGCAGGCATTCCGTTCCCCGGCCTCTGCGTCTTCTCGCGCTTTGGCCATGCGTGCGGCCTCCCCCACGAAGGCTCGGGGACACCCTGGCCGGCGCTGCGTCCGGGGGCAGGGGCCGCCTCAGACCCGCCCCAGCGTCCTCTCTGAGAGCAGCTGCAGAGATCACACGCACACCACCATGGTTGAAGAATATTTAACTTTTCTTTAAAAAAAATCTTAACCATGAAAGAAAGAAAATAAGAGTATACATTATTTTAACAGGAAAACAGTCATTTCCATCTCTATATTTTATATATTATATATATATATTTATATATATATGTATATATACACCTAGCACAGTGTGTATATTATTAGGGTGGGGGCTGCCCAGCAACAGGGGCCAGTGGTGTGGGGGCCCCCGGGGACGGTCCTGGGTTAGTGCAGGGCCCAGCTTTCAGGGCTGTACCCGATACACTGGTTTTCTAGAAGGACAGGGTGGGGACGGGCGTTCACGTGAAGAGGTGCGTCCCGGGAGGGAGCTGCTCTGGCCTGGGCCGGGTCGGCCGGGACACCTTCCTACCCGCGGGGGACTGGCGTGTTCAGCTCTGACCCCTGCTCCCCGGAGCTGGGCTGTTAACTAGGAGACACCAGCCACCCTGCTGCCCCTGCCTCCAGCCCCCCAACAACACAAACGGGTCAGTTATTTACAGAGCAAGACGCACGTATGGTACATACATATTTATAGGAAACCAAAGTGACGAAGAGGGCAGGGGTGCAGGCACCTGACCCCAGCCCCGGGGTCCTGCAGGGAGGGGAGGGGAGGAAGAAAGTGCATTTACACAGAGCCGCCTCCTGCCACCTGCGGGTCTGGGGGCCCGTTCCGGTGCAGCCGGCAGGCTCAGGGCGCCAGGCCATGGAGGCGGCTGGGGAGGCAGGGACACACTGAACTTGACCCGGACCTGAGCAGACCAAGGGACATTCGGGTCTCCTGTGGGGGCTCGGCTAGACCACCTCTACCATGGGGCAGCGGTCTGGGGTGCCCCTGCCCTGTGCCCCTGCCTCGGGCCAGTCCCGGGGGAGAGTGGGGACGTGGATGATTTGGTGTTTGGACACTTAGAGTCCTGGGGGCGAGGCTGTGCGTGCGGCGCTGTCTTCCAGGGGCGTGCTGGAGCCTGTGGGGGCGGCGGGGAGGGCAGTGAGGGGCCGGCCTCGGGGTGAGCCTCCCTGTCAGGGTTTCCCTGCACAGCCTGCAAGCTCCAGAGGCGAGGGTGGAGTTTCTAATGGGCTGGGAAGGGGCGGCTGCGTGCTGTGCCCTGGCCCACCCCCGCCGTCCCAGCTAGGTCTGGCCCACCTGTTAGGAGCAGATTTGAGTGGGGAGACCAGCAGCCCCCCCCATCCAGCCTCTCTAATCTGAGGAAATGGGGCCAAAACTAAGTTTCCCACTTTTAGGGAAGCTTCCGTGGGGATTCCCTGGAAAGATCCCTTTTGAAGCTGACGGTGTGAACGGATGTACCCGGTGGGGGTGAGGAGGCCCCTTCACAGAGCCCTCCCCCCGACATGGGTTCCCAGAGGGCACTGCCACACTCACCGTCCTCAGAGCACAGCCCTGGCTGGTGGCTGTCTCTGGGGTCTGAGGCCAGGGCATCCCTGGCTGGAGGTGACAGGGAGCTGTCTGTCCATCTAGCCGCCTCTTCGTGGAAACTGCCCCCGGGGGTGGTGCCGCCAGCCAACTGTCCCCCGAGGGACCGAAGCAGCTCTCTGTGGGTCCGCTCCATGTCCTGGAGGAGGTGCAGGGCAGTGTGGGACGCGGTCCTGCACGTCAGGGCCCTGGGGGTGATGGGCCTGGGGACAAGGGGCCGCGCCCCCCTCACCTTGAGCCTGTGGAGCTTGACAGTGAGCTGCTCGATGGTGTGGAAGATGCCGCTCGTGTCCCCGAGGGCCAGGCTGGGCGGGGAGCGGCTGGGTTGCCTGCGGCCACCCTCCCCCGGCAGCCGAGGCTCTGTCTGCCAGGCAGGGAGGCTGTCAGGCTGGGAGGGGCTGGCGGGTGTCCCCGAGGGTTCGGTGGTGGAGTCCGGGGGTCCTGCTGGCATGCTGACGTAAAAACAGTTCCCTGTCCCCGCAGCAAGAGGAGGAGGTTAGGAGGCTGACGGGGGGTTGGCTGAAGCTGACCCCCTGGCCCTGGCGCTCCCCACGTGCACCGGTGGGGCACCTGCTGGCCTCACGCTGCGCACCGGTCCCGTAGAGGCCCTCCTCCTCCAGAAAGCCTTCTAGATGGCACTTTTGCTAAGCTTGGCACACACGGAGGGGAGGCGCTCAGCAGGGGAGGTTAGGGAGAGCCTCCTGTCCTTGGAGGGGGGCAAGCGGGCAGGGCTGGCTGCGGGCACTTGGGAAAAGGAGGCTCCGTCATATCTGCCCCATCTCAAGCTCTACCGCTGAACTTGGACACAGCCCCTATGCCCACCTGCAGGGTCCTAGAGACCCCTCAGCTCAAGGAGGGGATCAGACAGCAATGGAGCAGGGAGGAGGAGAGACACCAAGGGCCCTGCGACGCCACGTGCGCCTCTTCCCACAGTGACACCGCAGCGGGGCGACGGGTGCCAGGCTGCATGTGCTCCCCACCCTCTTCAGCACCGGCTCGACTAGCCCAGCCCCATGAGGGAGGGCAGGCGCCGTGGGGGGGGTGCCTGTGGCTGCAGGCAGGGGTCCACCCCCAGAGCCCCGCAGGCCCCGCAGGCCCCGCAGGCCCCGCAGGCCCCGTGCTCCAGCCCCAGCCCGGCTCCAGCTCCAGCTCCGAGAAGTTTGTTACCCGTGGCCGTGGCTCCGCCTTCCGCTTCGGTTGGCTCAGTCCCTGACTGGCCGCTCACGGGCAGTGTGGGGACAGCCTTGGCGCCCGCCACCTCAGCTGGGCCAGCACCACCACCAGGGAGAGCCGACACCAGAAGGGAGGACAGAGGAG
Source organism: Helogale parvula (assembly GCA_004023845.1). Lineage (NCBI taxonomy): Eukaryota > Metazoa > Chordata > Mammalia > Carnivora > Herpestidae > Helogale > Helogale parvula. The sequence continues at coordinate 66,232 of PJEM01008052.1, read as the reverse complement.
GTGGGAGAAGGTGGCAGGAAAGGAAAAGAAAGGGAGAACACAGTGAACGCAGGTGCGTGTGCAGACACCCGGGGGCCCGGAGGCCCCGGCCACCAGCTCGCCGAAGCGCAGAGAAGGAAGGGCAGTGCCCAGAAACCCAGGAGGGAGGGCGGACCTCGGGCCGAGGGGAGGTGGAGCTGAGCCCTGGGGAGGACGGGACCCCACGGCTCTGTGAGCACCGTTCCCGCTGCCCCCCGCAGACCACACCCCCGTCTCCGTCCTGAGCTGGTCTGGGCTCTTCTTGCTCGATGCCACCCACGGTGCCCCAACTTGGAAGGCTCTCGCACTGTCACAAGGGCTCACCAGCACCCCCAGCTTTGCCCTGCAGCCTCGCGTGCCCCTGCGCCCCCACAATGGCCACCAGCTGCGGGGGTGGCTGCAAGCACCTGTCCCGGGTCTGAGGCCCCCAAGGAGAGCCTCGTCTCCTCCTCAGGGCGGGGCCGTCCGTGGGGAAGGCTAGCGGGGCCGGGCCGGGTGCCAGGCGACGCCCTCGTGTTGCACACTGACGTTCAGAGAGGGTTTGCAATTTTGCCTACGGTCACATGGGTGTTAGGCCACAGGCTATGGACGCCGGCTACCGAACTCCGAAGCCCTCGTGTGCTGGCTCCGTGCGCCCCGGGGCCCGGGAGCCTCGGCGCACGCTCTCCCGGGTGCAGAGCCGTTTGGAAGGCTCACCTCCACCGTGGGAACCCGACGCCGGTCTCCCCAGCGGACGTCCCCACCTGTTCACCTTTTCTCACGACTTTGTAGCTTCCTGCTGCCTCTGTGCTTGAAGCCTCTTCCTCTGGATTCCGGTCCAGCTTGGGGGACTCCCAGACCCCAGAGTTCCTGGCCCGCGGGGGCAGCTGCTCCAGAGAGCAGAGAGCCGCGTCCTCCTGCTCTGGCTGGTCCCTCTCCGGCCCCGGGGAGCTGGGCCCGTGGGGCTGAGAGGTGCTGCTCGTGAGGGAAGGTGTGGGGGTCCGGTCGTCCTCGGGCTCCCCGGCAGCCTGTGCTCCCGCGGGGTGACCGGGCAGCAGGCCCCACAGGATCAGGCGCCGCAGGCTCTCCACTGGAGGGAGAGAGGGTGCTGGCTTCTAGGGCACACCACGCCTGGGCGCTGCCCCCTCCCCACAGGGCGGAGCCACATGAGGACAGGAGTCACCAGGGCTCCGCATCCCTTCTCTGCTCCCAACAGGCGGAAGGCACTCACCGTCTCGGAGGGCTGCATCAGCGAGCCCTTCCACGGCCAGAGGCGCTGGGAGGGACAGGTGGATGTGACCCCTGGTCCTGTGGCCCGTGTCCTCTGAGTCCAGGGTCGCAGAAGGGTGGGGCAGGGTGCCCAGCTCCTCCTCCGTGCTGCCCTCCTGCTCGGGATCCTCTAGCGGGACCTGGTGTTTCCCCGTGACCTTCTGCTCGGGCCCAGGGCCTGCTTGGGGCAGGAGGACAGCATGAGCAGGGGGTACGAAGGCATGTCAGGGCGGACCCCACCCTCGTCCAGCTCGGGTTCAGGCATCGGAGGATGCAGACTCATTCCACAAACATTTAGCAAACCCCACTAGGACTGCGACCAGACGCTGTCCCAAGCCCTTGGCAGACGTCCGTGAGGACACAAGGCTCCCTGCTGCTGCGGAGCCCAAGCTCTGGCGGAGGGACGCGGAGGAGTAATAAGGCCCAGCGCGCTCCCCACGCGGGTTAGAGGGCACAGCGCGGCGGGAGACGGCCCAGAGCGCAGGCCGCTGTCCCTCGGGCATCTCTGGGGAAACGCCCGGCTGGAGGCTGGGGGAGCCGGGGCCCCCTCCCTCCACAGCCGGGTCCCTCCTCTGCTCGGGTCTGCTCGGTCACTTCTCTGTTCTGATCCAAACCTCGTGCTTCTGGCCCCGACGACCTCTCCCATCAGCCCACGCCGCACCCGACCACCCGGACCTGTCCCACCAACAATGGCCTGGGGGGCTCCCACAAGGACGGTTCTGGGGACACACCTCCAGACAGCTCCTCAGGCCCCGGGTCGCTGTGGAGCACTTCTGAGCCGTCCAGTCCCACCCTGTGGGGGGAAACGAGCGCACGTCACCCGCAGCTCTGCCCGCCAGGGGGGCGAGCTCACAGACGCAACCCTGGCCTCCCGAATCAGGACGGGCACTGAAGGGTGGTCCAGAAAGGGACCATAGGTTGACCGCCTAGAGAGGACGGTGGGCCAGCTCCTCCTGGTCCCGATCCGACACCCCCCACCCCAGCCCAGGCGCGGTCTCCCAGGCAGCCAGGTTGGGGGAGAGCAGACAGGGACGGAAGGCGGAGATGGGGGTCCCTGGGGGGTGAGCACCTGGTAGGGGTGAGGCTCTGGTGGGCTGGCTCCTGGGCGTCCGGGGGCGGGGGATGGGTGAGCACGGGGGTGGCTCCGGGACGTCTGGTGGCATTGCGCACGGCTTCCTCCAGGAGCTCCATCCACCTTCGGCCAGGCAGGAGCAGAGAGGGCGGGTGGTGAAGACAGGCGCACCCCCCACAGGGCCCCTCCCTGCAGGCCGAGCACTCCCTGTCTGCTCTGCCTTTAGACAGCCCCCGACAGGCAGCAAGACCCACAGCTGCCTCGTGTGGCCACAGTGAGTAACGTCCTGGAGGCAGACGTGCTTGGTGGGGAGGAGGAAAGGACCACCGACCACACTGGAGACCCCTGGGGGCGAGGATGGTGGCCCCCCGAGCCCACCGCACCTGCCCTGTCGCCCGTGCTGCGCCCCGTCCTCTGCTGATTGGCCCGGCCTCACTGCCCTCTGCTCACGCACACCGCCCCGGGCCCTCAGTCCTTACGCGTTCTTGTCCGATGACGTCAGTGCCACCAGCTCATAGATCTGGGGGGGGCCCAGCTCGGACGTGCAGATGATGAAGAAGGCCCGTTTGTCTGTGTGAGGAAGGGGGAAGGGTCTGCGAGGGGGGGGCAGAGCTGGGACAGCAGCCCTGGCCAGAGCCACCAGGCGTTCGAAGCCCTGACCCTCGACCTGGGATGGGGACCACAGCAGGACACACGGTGGCACATACAGGAAGGCAAGGGGCAGCTCTGGACACTCAGTCCCTCCTCACGGGGCCCCCACTCCCTCTGCCTCACACTCACTGCCGCCCACAATTCCCAGAGGCAAGGAGGCCTTGCCCTGAATTATGGGTGAAGAAAGTGGGCCCAGGGGCGCCTGGGTGGCTCCGTTGGTTGAGCAACTGACTTCAGCTCAAGTCATGATCTCGCAGTTCATGGGTTCGAGCCCCGCATCAAGTTCTGGACTGACAGCTCAGGACCTGGAGCCTGTTTTGGATTTTCTGTCTCCCTGGCCTGCCCACACTGTCTTTCTCTCAGAAATAAATTTAAAAATTTTTCTAAAAAGCCCAGGGCCCCTTCCCGCACACATCAGGCTGCTCCCTGAACCGCCTCTGTCCGCGGGGCCCCGCCACGGCCCCCCGCCCCCACCTGTGGCCACGGAGCGGATGAGCACGGCGTTGAGCTTGAGCACGGGGCTGAAGCTGTGCCTGCTGTCGGCGGCGCCGGCGGCCGTCTTGCTGTGGCACTTGAGCAGCAGCCTCTCGTCCTGCCTCTGCAGCAGCACCAGGACGTCGTCCAGCAGCAGCACGTGCAGGTCTGGGGGGGGGCCGTCGTCAGGAGTCCCCTCTGCCCCTGCCCCGCCGCCCCCAGCGGCACTGGGCCAGAGTCCCATGCCCCCTCCCAGGCGCGGCGTGCAGGCCAGAGGGCGGGGCACCCACCCAAGGTCTTGTCCTTGCTGATCCTCCAGGTCAGGGGCCCCTCGTGGAGCATCTTCCTGGTGGTCAGATCCAGGCTCTGTGAGAAACGTGTCGTTTGTTCGCTCCTGTGCCCCACGTTGGCGTGGAGCCAGGGGCCGGCGGCCTTTGCCCTGACACTCAGATGGGGGTCACGGGCAGGACAGGGGCCACCGTGAGGCCGAGTGTCACGCCAGTGGCCCCTCTGCCTGGGCCTCCCTCGCTCTGGACCCTTTTCAATGTCCTCCCCAGCCCTCACTGGGTCAAGCGGATTCCAGCTCTAGTCCCTGCTGGCCGGGTCACCTGCCCCCCGTCCCTCCAGGCCCCAGCTGGCTCCGCCCCCGGGGTGCCCCCCACGCGTGCGGCAGTCCCCGCCTCCCACCTTGAACTCCGCCGCCAAGGGGTTGCTGGCCCTCTCCAGGGAGGTGGTGTCCAGGCGCTTCTGGTAGCCCTCCAGGCGGTGCCGGTTCTCCGTCTGCTTCACGGCCTCGTTCACATACTTGAGGATCTCCCGGCACTGGTCCCGGGCCCGGCACAGCTTCTCGTGCTCAGAGGTGCCACCTACCGATTGGGGCAGAGGCGGTGCTGAGGGGCCCCTGCCCGATGACTGTGTCAGAGCCCAGCACCCTGGTCACCGGTGGCCGCGAGCCACCTAATTCCAGGGCCTCAAATGTAAGGGGTGCTGTCACTGAGCGTCCTGGGGGTCAGAGCACAGCTCTTGGGAATCTCGGGACTGGGTGATGGCAACTGCTGCTTACAGGACACCGTCCAGGCCGGGGGAGGGTCCCCACACTCCATACCCTGACTCCAACGCCCCAAATTCAAGAGTGAGGGAAGCTCGGAGCCCCAGGGAGCGCCCCTGGGGTCAGCCCCTCTTAGCACGACCCCCACACCTCTGGAGTCCGCGCACACGGCTGTACATTCGTGTGCTGCACGGAGCCGTCTGGGCCCAGGCTCGGGGCGAGCCTCGCACCCCATCCCCCGCTCAGCACCTTAGTCTCCCCAAAGCACACTTGTGATCGTGACCTTCCTGATCGTGACTGACCGGAACAAGTGACTCGTGAAGGTCACCAGGCAGGCGAGTTCTAGAGCCAGGTCTGAGTGCGGCCCGGCCCTCCCCTCCCCTCCGTGTGCCTGAGGATGCCCTCCCCCCTTCCCCTTACCCTCTGTGTGCCTGAGGACGCTCTCCAGCAGCAGCGGGTACTTGGTGAGGCGCTGCATCTCCGAGACGATGAGGTCTGTGAGCTGCAGTCGCCGGCACTGAGGGTGGCTCTCCGCCTCCTGGACGGAAGGGGCACAGACGGACAAAGAGGACAGCCCACGGTGAGGAGCTGGCTTATGGGCTTGGGACCCGGATGGGTGTGAAAACGCCAAGCCGGTCCTGGTCCCAGAGGGTGACCCAGAAAGGTTTAGGGAGAGACTGGTGGGGGCCGGGAGACAATCTAAGGAGGGGATATGGTCAAACGAGCCCCATAGAGCAGGTACAGGGAAACAGAGACCCCCCACCCCCCATGTGCAGACAGGACCTAGGAAGTGAACACGGTCTTCTGACTGCTAAGCCAGGTCTGTCTCGAGAGCGGGCATATGCCAGTGTTTTGGAGGCGGCGGTGTGGGACGAGGGGGTGGATGGGTGTGGGGGTAGCTGGGCTGCCCTCACAGGTGGAGAGGAGAGGCCGGCGTGCCTGCCCCTGGGCACCAGGAGAGCAGCCCAGCAGACCCCCGGTGGCCCTGGTCAGCTCCACTGAGCTACAAGCACACGGACTTCTGGTGGTGGCTGGGGCAGGGGGGCGGCTGGGGCAGGGAGGTGGTCAGGGTGGGGTGGGGGTCAGTGCTGGGGGGCGGGGGCGGGGGAGCACCTGCATGAAGAGCTGGAACCGGCTCTCCTTGCGCTGCTTGGCCTTGATGAGCCCCAGGGCTACGGACTGGTAGGAGCAGAACTGGGCAGCCACCTGCTGGAGCTCCTCCCGTGCGGGGCCGTCGAACTGCAGCGCAAACGGACACCGCCCAGGTCTCGCACCCCTGCCCTCCCCCACCACCCCCGTGGGAAAGGGGAACTGCGTCCTCCAAGCGTACCCGAGCCAGCATGAGGTCACCGATGTCTCTGATGATGGGGCCCTCCTCCCGGAGCTTTCTCATGGCCTCGCACCAGGAATCTGGGGCATGGAGAGAAGAATCAGAGAGGCCTGTGGGCTCCAGCAGCCATTCTGCTCCCAGGGGCCTCAGAAGACTGGCTTTAGGGTGCATCTCGAGCCGTCTGCCAGAGGGAGCTGGCGAGGGCTGTCTGCTCAGGGCAGCCCTGGCACATGGAGAAAAGGGGACAGACACCGAAGGCTGGCCAGAGAAGGGGTGTGTGGGGGAGACGGCAGGCGGGGAGGGCGGCCCCTCACTGTGGATCTCTATGAGCTCAGGCAGGTTGGGGAAGAGCCGGGCCAGCTCCTCCCGGGGCATCAGGTTCTCCTTCTTCATTCGCTGGTAGAAGATCAGGTCCAGGACCCGGAGGGTGCGCAGATGGGAGGCTTCGGTCACAAACAGCTCTGAGCGGGGCGGTCACAGGACGGGAGAGACACAAAGCGCAGGGGTCAGCGAGCATCCAAAGTAACGACCGTCACCCCAAGCCACTTCCGAGGACGCCGAGGGCTGGCGTCAGATCGCAGGGCGACACCCCCAGGGCCCGTGCGGGAATGGCAGCTCGGGCCTGGGCCGGTCCCCGGGAGCCGCCTGCCCCCTTCTCGCCAGAGTCAGCGCCGCCCCGTGCTCACCGTTGATGACCTCCTGCCGGTCGATCTCCCTCTGGCTCAGCCCAGCCACCACGTCCTTGCCCACCGTGTGCTGCCAGTTCTGGGCGTCTGGCTCCGGCTCCAGGTCAGACAGCTGGCCCAGGTCGTCCTCTAGGAGGTGGGGGAGGAGGGCGTCTGCGCCGAACCCCAGGCTGGGGGACTCAATGCTCCTGGGGAAGTGGAGGAAGGACGCACGCTCGGGGCCTGTCCCCGTCGCTCCTGCCCCCGTGCCCACGGGACAGTGGTGCTGTCGACAGGCACACCCGGGTAGCCAGGATGCCCCACTCACCTGCGGCCCATCTTGGGGGTGAAGGGGGGGGTTGGGTTCTCCAGAGACCTGCGGAGAGAAGTCAGCCCTCAGCCCCCGCTGCGCCTGCCCCGAGAGGCCCGGCTGAGCCGCCCGCGTCCTGCCCACCTGGTGGAGAGGCTGGAGGCGGACGAGGAGGCTGACTGGTGGAGGCGGGCGGCCTCCGCAGCTGCATCCATGTCCACGTCGCTGCGGGAGCGCGGCACGTTCTCAGCCTTCCGAGACCGCTTCATCTCCTCCCGGCCCTTCAGGCTCTCCGAGCGGCCCAGGCGAATCTCTGAGCGTGAACTGGGGGAAGCAGGGCAAGCAGCCATGGGGGCCTGCATCCTGGACGAGCTCCTGTCTGCTGCCAGGACTCCAGGCGCCTCCCCTGCCCCTCCTCATCGCTCTAATCGTCCCTGTGACCCACCGGGAAGGGGAGGGCAGGGACCGGGAGAATCGGACTTGTGGTGTGTGTGCTGCAGACCCCAACCCTCCAGGAAAGCCGAGGCTGCCACGGGCCCTTGTCAGGGACCATGAGGGCCTCGCTCTGGTCCTGGGCCTTCTGGGGGCCAGTCCATCCCGCTCTCGGCTCCGGAGCAGCTCAGCCCCCACCGAGGACCCTGCTTGAGGCAGAACTCTCCTTTCCCAGGGGTCTCCGCCAGGAAGCACAGGCACGTCCCTCGTGCTCGCGCCGCCCTCCTCGGCCCTGCTGGCTCGCTTCCCTCGGACCTGCTCACTGGTCTGCTTCCTGCCCCCTGCCTCTAGGCCCGGGGATGGCCTGTGGAGTGTGGGCAGCTGAGAGCACAGCAGGGGGCTGTAGCAAAGGGGGGGAGCACCCGGGTCTCTCAGCTGCCAAGGACCCCAACGGAGCTGCCCCTGGGGTCCTGAGGGTCAGAAGCCACCTTGCCAGCCGACCTCCACCTCCAGCCAAGCCCGTACTTCCACCAGCAACCCTTCTCCCAACCAGCAGGGCGACCTGACCCTGGCCCCCGATCCCTAGAATACTGCCTTCTCGGCCTGGGGGTTCGTACGTCTGTCTGCCGACCTCTGACCCGCTGTCTCTGCTAAGACTGCCGGCGAGCGTGCAGCCGGCAAAGCCTAATGCTCCTGCTGCCGGGGGACTCGGGATCTGGGGCCTCAGCCTGTCACCTGGTAGCTGCAAGGGCGCAAGTTACAAACTTTCTCGTGACACTGGGGTCAGGTCTCTATATGTCTGATGCACCTGTGACATCCCGTAACCTACGCATTCAATTCGCTCCAGGGTATGAGAGCTGGGCCTCTCGGCTCAGGACACAGCCAGCCTTCACCTTCCCTGGCAGCTGTGTGTGCGGTCGCTGCAGCAGAGGCCCCACGGGTGCCGAGCCTGCGGTGGTCACCGTGAGCAGCAGGCCCGTGCGTGTGAGCAGGAACGGCAGACTGCTAGTTTGTTGCCGTTTCACAGGTGAAACGGTTGGACGCCCTCGGCCGCTGCCTCGTGACCCGGCCCGTGCCTGCCCACGGGGTGCACACGTGTGCTACTTCCGTCCTCGCAGGAGCCCACCCACTACAGCTCCAGGGGGCCGAAGGGCCGCACGGAGCTCTCCAACCCCAGGGCGTGCTCGCTAAGCCCTGGCTGGAGAGCTTCACGGCCCTGTCCAGAACGAGCCCAGGAGCACGCTCCAAGGCTGGGCAAGGGCTTGCACTAGAACGTGGCCAAGACGGAGAGCACACGAGATGGCACAGCTGCGCATCCCCTCTTCCTGAAGGTGGCTTCGGCCAGCAGAGCCGCTCTCCAGCGCTCTCCTCCCCCGCCCCGCCTGACCCGGCTCCCCAGGACCGCCCCTTGCCATCCCGCCGTCTTCTCTGGCCCTGTCATCTAGGGTGTCGGGACTGGCTACTCCGTAATGTCCTCTAGCTGCTGAGCAGTCAGGAGATGGATCTAAAGGAAATGGTAAAGAACATCCCCGGGGCCGGGGGCCCCGCTTCGTCCTCCGCTGGCCGGACCCCTGACACACGGCACGTCTTTCTCTGGACACCGTGGAGGGGCCGCGAGTTCCGCGGTGGGGATATTAGTCTGGTGGAGTGGGGGGACATCCCTGGAATTAGCCCTGCTGCGCGCCCCGCCCAGGCTCCCCTCCGTGGGGAGCCGGCGAGTCCCGCGTGGCCCCTGCTACCTGTCACTTTCCAGCAGGTCCTCGGGAAAGCTGCCTGTGGAGAGCCGCTGCGTCCCGGGCTCCGGCGCGTCGTAGGGCTGGTTGTTCTCGAAGTGCTGAATGATGTTCCTCACGTTGCCTGGTTTGACTGGAAGCAGAAAGATGATGAAGGGCCCGCCGCGTGCTGCTCAGGACCCTCGCTCCCCTCAGCCCAGAAGCAGAGCAGTGAGCAAGCATGGATGACAGCAGCGCGGGGCTGGGGACCGGGAGCCGCGGGCCGGTCCTCTAGACTAGCTCCTGGTCCTCTCCCACTAACCCCGAGAGCGGCAGGGGTGGCACTCACTCACTCACGTGCAAAATGAGACAGTTTGGAGGAATATTTCCTGTGCAGATTCCTTTCGGCTCTCACATTCTTTATTACAGTGACTCTTGGGCTTAACTTACGATAAGACTTTTCCCAAGGGCCAAATACAGAATAAGATACCGGCCAGGAGCACCCAAAATGCATCGATCTGTAGTCTGGCCATGTTGCCAGGTACATCAATCATTTCCCAAGTTTATATTACTTTTCGAGCTCATTATTTCTGTTCTCGACTTTCCTTCCTGTTCTTTCAGTCCCTGCCCCTGGTCACTGCCATCATTAAGGAATCAGACCCTTTATTGTCAGCGAGTGGGGTGGTCTCTTAGGTAGACAGAGGAAGTGGTAACTCTCTGGCATTCAAATTACAGCCCGTTCAAAGCTCAGACAAAAGAGGGCTGTGGCTGCTCAAAGAAACAGAGCAGGTACGAAAGTCACGGGGCTCCCAGGACACCCGCAGAAGGTTCCTCCTCGGAGATGCGGTGACATCAGCCCGGAGCCGGGCTGCAGAGGCAACCCAGACATCAGCCCAGAGCCGGGCTGCCCGAGACCAACAGGAGGGGGGGGGGGGCGAGTGCAGGCAAGGCCCTGGTCCTACCCACACTAACCAGAGTCCCACCCATGCAAACCCACAAGCCTGCCTAGGTCTCTAAACTCAGGTTTCATCAGGTAGTTTCCAGGCCAGAGGACATGGAACGTCTAGCTGATGTCTTCACACTTTGTATCACACGGGCAGGTAGCCGGGGTAACGGTTTTCCAGAGATGCGGAAGAGGCCTGCGTCAGGAGCCGGGCAGTGTGCCCGCCGGGGAGACTAGGGCCTGAGCTGCCTATCGCAGGGTCACCTCCGCAGTCACGGCCTGAGCAGCCCTGCTGGGTGATGGCGGGGGGCCTGCGAACACCCTGCAGCAGGCGGCAGCCGGGTTGAGCCCAGCGCTCCCTCCCCTGCGTGCCCGGCCTCGGGGCAGAGTTGCATCCTGTGACGAGAAATGGGCATGGCCGAGCCAGCATCCATCACTGGATCAAGTCAGGGTAATGGGATGGACAAAAGGCAGAAAGGGACACGGTTTTTTAAATGAGAACACTTTTCACTGGTGTCCTCTGTTCTCCTTCCTCCATTCTCTGGATGACAGGGACACGGATGGGAAAGTAAATTCCTTATTATCAATAATCGGATATGGTCACTGTTGAACAGGGGCGAGAGCTGAGGGTCCTAAACGGCCTTCGACCACCTCTGGGGGCCGAGTGGTCTTTAGATCCGGACGCAGACTTTGCTGACGTCCTGGGAACTCGAGAACCGAGGCCGCACCAGCTCACTGGATTACGACGGAAAGAGCTCACCCAGAGATGGTGGACACCGGGCCCGCGCCCTGTCCCTGGGCGCCTGGCCCTCGAAGCTGCTGCTCGCTTCTGCCTCCCCTGGGCAGGGTGGATGGGAGGAAGTGTGCGTTGAGATCTAAGGGCCCTGGATTTCAAGGCCACTCTTTTATTTTTCCATTGTTTTATGTGCCTTTTCTCAAAACTTAAAAACACTTTTTTAAAAAGCAGCATAATGAGGGGCGCCTGGGTGGTTCAGTCGGGTAAGCATCTGACTTTGACTCAGGTCATGATTTCACAGTCTGTGGGTTCAAACCCTGTGTCGGGCTCAGTGCTGATGGCTCAGAGCCTGGAGCCTCCTTCAGATTCTGTGTCTCCTTCTCTCTATGCCCCTCCCCTGCTCACGCCCCCCCCCCCTTTCTCTCTTAAAAGTAAAAAAAAAATTCCATGAAGTAGCATGAGTCTAGGAATTTAGTAACCTTGAAATTATTCTGAAAATCATTATTTTTAGTCGCCGATTCACATAATATGAGTTCTAGCCACCGAACGGTTTCCTGACTTCCTCACACTGCTCTCTCTGCGCACAGTGACCGCCTGACTGTCCTGTGGGGGCCTCACTGATGAGAGTCGAGCTCGTCCAAACGCAGGCTCTCAGCCTCCCTGGGTTCGTGTGTGTTCCCAGCGCGGAGCCCCGGGACGTCCCCAGACCCCGCAGACAGCAGGGGTCCTTCTCTTTCACCGCTGCGGTGACGCCTCGTGGTCCACATTAAGGCAGGAGCGGTGGACGCACCTTGCTCAAGGGCTTAAGCAGAGCAGGGGACAGATGGTGAAAGGCCCCCAAGGACTGTTAAGAGACTCACTGTTTATAAAAGAAACCTCGTGTAACTGTCAAAAATGAGAATTTGTGTTATTTCAGTCGAGACAAGATCCTGAGAAGCTTGTGCAGCACGCTGTAATGTGTGAAGGCTCGTGCACACGGGGGCCCCGGCCCTCGGAGCCGCCGCCAGGAGCAGCCCCCGGGGAGGCCCCTGCAGCAGGGTGGAGACCCACGGGAGACAGAAACGGAGTGAGGCACGGGGGACAGGGAGACAGGACAGACAGACTCGAGAGATGGAAAACTCAAAGCTAATGCAAAGAAAAACCCACAGAAAATGGTCCTTTTACCTTCCACGGGGGACAAGGGAATATGAAATGCTAAAAGAAAACAAACAAAAACAAAAGTAAACCATGAAAAGTCAAATTAACGTCTCAAGAGTCAAAACAAAACTTACATCAGGCTGGAGAATGAAAAACGAGTGGCAAAGATCAGGTCTGACCTGGAAGAGTCCCCCCTCCGCAGCCCCCAGGCAGCAATTTCCGAAAAGGTCACCCACCCCACGGCCCTTCTCAGATTCCCAAGACTGATACTGGGTCTGAAAATGCTGACCAGGAGGCCAGCAGCAAGTTCCAGACCAGCGACAGGCTTAGCCGAGTGTCAGGCAAGTGGCCGCAGCAGGGGACCGCTGGGCACCCCCCACCGCATCTAGTTCTGCTTCTCAGTACGCCTGACTTCCCATCGGGGGCGCACAGCTGCTCCCAGCACGCGTCCAGGGCACAGAGGAGGCCCACTGGTGACGGTGATGCGGCGTTTACTGCCCACGGAGCGGCCCTGGGAGGCGGACACTCCTCTGGGTGGCTGGCTGGTGGCTACGCTGGCTCTGAGCTCCTGGACTGAGGCCCGGGGATGGGCACAGCCCGGCTGGCCTCTGTACCCCGGGGAGCCTGCCTGCGGTGTGGCGAGGGGACAGGGAGCAGCGGCTGCGGTCTCAGTGAGGGCGCGCCAGCCCGGGGGGTGACGGGGCTGCAGCCCCTGCCTGAGGCCCCGCCCCCCGAGACTCACTGCTCTGCGAGGAGCTCTTGGGCTTCCCGATGTACTTGAGGATAGGGTTACGCCTCTTGTCCTCCAGGGCTTCCTTGTCTTTTTTGGAATTGCTGTTCTGCTGAGACAGGAGACACTGGCTTCGGAGAAGGTCCCCAGGCGCGGATTCGGCCACTCCTCGCTGCCACTGCCCCCATAGCCCGCCCCAAACGGCTAACTGGAAGGCAGACTGCTGCCTGCTCCTGGACCAGCACCCGTGCGTCTGGGCCGGGTTCGTGCTCGCCCGGGGCTTCTCACGACCCCCCACCCCGTGCCCAGGCAGCGGGGTCAAGTGCAGTCTTGAGTGGCTTTTCCCGGCTGGCCTCACGCAGAGAAGCACACCAGAGGACACTGGTCTAGGCAGCTCTGTCACCTTCTTGGTCTTTGGGAAGAAGGGCAGCCACTTGTCCTTGTCGGGGGCCGCCTGGGCCTTCTCGGCTGCGCTGGAAGGCCGCGCCTCTCGAGGACGGAGCCCAGCGTGGCTCATGTAGGCGTTGAGGGCGAAGTCCATGGGGGCGCTGTGATCGAGGAAGCAGAGCGGGTGGTCAGAGAGCTCGGGCCGTGGCCGCCGGTAGGCAGCGGGGCTGGAGCTGCTCCAACCCATCTCCAGCCCACCACCCGGGGGGGGTGGCGAAGGGAGAGTGACGGGTTGGGGTGTTGGGAAGGAGGCCTGGAATTCTCGGGGGGCACAGGTGGACTCTGGGCTGGCAGGAGTCCTGGGAGAGGCCCAACTCTCTCCCTGAGCAAAACGCGTCCTGGACGGGAGAGTGGTCGGCAGAAGGTCCCCGCAACGTAAGCGGACAAGCCGGCAGGCCTGGAGGACCGACAGAGGTCCACGGCCACCGTCCCTGGCATCCACACGTGGTGGGGTGGCAGGGTAAAGGGGAGAAATGCCAGCCGCCTCTGCCTTCACCGCCCTCCCGCCCCTGGCACAGAGAGGGATGAAACGGAGCTGCCACGAGCCGCACGTGGAAGACTCCAGAGCCCGAGTCTGGAAACGTCTCTGGCTTTGGACACAGGAGGCGGACCATGCACTTGGTGGATTCAGGGCAGCAAAGTCCTCAGCCATGGCTCCCCCCTCCTCCTCAGACTCGCCGCCTGCCTTCCCTCTGGCTCAAGTGCCTGCATGCTCTCTTCAAGGCTGGCCGCTCGAGGAGCAGATGCGCGTGCGGGCTGCAGGAACCCCACGGCCTGCGCCGGAGCAGAGAGGCGCTGCTCCCAGCTCCCCCCGGGGGGCTGCTGATGCAGGCCGATCTGTCCCCTTCACTTCTCGGGGTGGCTTACGGGATCAAAGTGGAAGGGACACAGAGCTAATTGAGGTGGAGGTGAGATGGCCAGCTCCAGGCACGTTGGGGTGAGGGCAGACCCTGCCCTAGGTGGCTACGGTCCCCGAGCGTCAGGGGCCTGGACCTCACAACTCCGCCGTGACGGCTACACCTGGGGCCACGCCTGGACGCACAGTGACCTCAATGCCCAGGGCCCCTGTGACGGGAAGGATGGCAACGCACCGCATGCCCACTCACCTCCTGTCTTCCTCGTACTTGGACCTGCAACAAAGAAAGAACCCATGAAGCGCCGCAAGACACAGGCACGTCGGCCGCGCAGGCACGGAGGACGGGGGCCGTGGGGGCGGGGAGGCCAGGCCTCCACTCCGGCGCCCAGCTCTGCGCCGGCGTGGGGCTCAGGAGGTGAGAGCGCTCACTCCCTCTGGGGCCTCGTGCAGGGACTGAGAGGTCCTTCCCGCTACAAGGAGACGCGGTCAACAGCCTCTGATGTGGTCCGGGGAGCGGGGGCTGCCAGCACCTCCCCGCTGGGGGGGCACGCTGTGCCAGGCACTATCCTAAGCTATTTACACGTTAACTGATCGAATTCTCAAAGTGCCCATGGAGACCAGCCCTAGCGGGGAGCCCGCCGTCAGTAACGTGTCTCGGGACAAGCTCAGCCAGGTTTGCCCCTTGTGCCTGGAGTGGCCGGGTCATTACTGCCCCCAACCGCCAGGGAAACCGAGGCCCACAAAGATTCAGGGCTGAAGGTCAGGCCTTGTTTCTGGGAACATGCGCCCCATGTCACGTCATCTGCAGCAGGTCTCTCATCTGCTGCCAGACGCACACCTGCGGTGGCACCTCCAGAGCACTCACATCGAACTGCCCCCGCCCCCTCTCCGGCCACCTGGATCTCGGCCACGGCACCTCGTCCTTCCAGCCACGTAGGTGCAGCTGTGGGGTCTTCCCCGACCCACACTCCGCGTTTAGGAGATGCCTGTTTGCTCTACTGTCAGAATGCACGTGGGACTCCGACCCCGTCTCCCGGCCCGCGGCGCCCCTGCCCCAGTCCCAGCCCTGCCCCTGGGCTCCCGTTCGGCCAGGGAAAACCAGAGTCCGCCCGCCTGTCCTTAGGCTCTGTGGCTGCCCCCCACCCTCGTGACCTCTCTGACGTCGGCACCCACTGCTCAACCTGCTCAGGCCGCACTGGCCTCCGCCATTCCCCGAAGGTCACACATGTGCCTACCTGGCCCTGCCTCTGTCCCCAGCAGTCTTCAAGGACAAGGGCCCCACTTCCTGCAGTTGCTCCAGTGTTGCTGTCTGGGGGCGGCTCGCCCTGGCCGCTCTGTTTAAAACGGCCGCCCACCGGCTCTGGGGCGCCCGGCCCCTCCTCTGGCCGCTCTCCCCCCCTCGTTATTTCCAACACGCGACAGGCCTTCCTCGTCTATTGAACATCGCTTTTTCCTCCCGCTATGACGTGAGCCCACACCCGGGACCTAGGGGGCCCGCAGCCATCGCCACACTGAACGGCCGGTGCTGACAGGCCACGGAGAGCCCAGTCCATCTCCTGTCGTTCGAGAGCTGAGCCCAGCGTCCTACAGCACTGCGTGAAGAAGCCCCTGAGCCTGATGTGTCCCCACAGAGTCATGCAGATGGTGCTGGAAAGGCGGGACAGGAGAGGCGCGGCCACCGCAGTCGAGCCAAAGTTCTTGACTGTCAGTCAGACCGGAAGTCCCGACCACGGTGTTCCGACGCCTGACCGAACCGACGCGTTGAAGACGTTCACCCGCCTTCCCCCGGTGGTTATGACCCCTGCAGGCCCACACGTGGCCCTCATGCCGGGGTCCACGCTGATGGTACAGGCAGGAGGCAGCACGGTCAGGAAGAGGGCTTGGAAGGGGAGCAGAGAGCTCCGTGGGGAGCCCCACGAGTGCCCACAGCCCTCGCCCGCGCAGGGCAGCAGGAGAGCCGGGCCCTCCCTGCCTCCCGGGGAGGAGCCGGCAGAGGCTGAGGGCGAGAGCGAAAAACAGGGCACAGAACACTGGGGTCTGGTTGGCGCGTCCGGGGGGTGTGGGGTGGGCACTCACAGGATGTCTCCCAGGGCAGCCAGCTGCTTCTCGGCCACTTGGCGTTCCCGGAGCGGGTCCCCATCCAGGTCCAGCAGGTCATTCTCACCGTACAGACTGCCCAGCCCCAGGGTGCGCTTCGTCCTAAGCCGGGGAAGGAAGCGAGCGGACACGCATGCTCAGCGGCGAGGCAAGGGCGTGCACGAGAGGCGCTCAGCACTGGACAGCCGGGCGAGGACGCAGGGGAGCCCAGGGGGACCCACAACCTGTAGTCCTGGATCTGCTCCTGGATCTCGGGCATGGCCGCCTCCTGGGCTTCCCGAAGGGCGGCGCGGACGTCCTCGCTGCCGCGCAGACGCAAGTCTGGTGGGAACCCAGGGAAGAAGAAACAGGGTGTCGGGAGAAGGGGCCACACCTGCTGAGCCCTCCGAGGCCCGGACCCAGCAGGTCGTTCCTGAATCCTGCTGTCCAGGCCCCAAGGCAAGCACAAAACCTTTTCTGGATGTGCGAGGCTCTGCTGTGGGGACAAATGAAGCCCTGTCTGCCAGATGTGTCCACGGGCTGCTCTCTGACGCCGAGGCGCAAACCTCCCGGTCCTCGCGGCCACTGGGCCAGGGTGGAGGCCAACAGAGGGAAGCACCTCACGGCCCCAACCCCAGCAGAACCTGCACGGCGCCTGGCCCGCCCGCCTGCCGGCCTCTGGTCAGGCCACAAAGCACACTTTCTCAAGGCGGCGTGGGGTGCCCGGCCTCTAGAAAGCTGCCCGGGACCCGCTTTCAGGCTCCCCCCCCAGCTCTTCATCACGGCGTGAGGATGAGCTGGGGACGGAGCAATCTCCTAGCCGCCAGGTCCGCACCGGGCCCGCACCGCCGCCATCTCAGTAAGGAATTCATGGAAACACAAATACTCCGGAGATCCCGACCCGGGGTGGAATGGAGAAAGGCCCCAGTTTCTGGATTTTCAAGAATTCCCCCCGGGAATTCTGGTGATCACCCAGGCTTAGGAATCTCTCAGGTTCAACCGCCCTTCTGTACAGATGGCCCCACTGGGGCCAGGAAGGTCCAGGGCGGGGCGGCAGAAATGAGTTCAGGTCTGATGGGGCCACGTCCTCCCGGGGCAGGGCTCCCAGGCAGGGCCTTGTCCCGTTGCACTGTGTGTCAGCCATCGTGAGGTGCTCTGGGGGAACCGCCCCCCACTTTCCCTCCTAGAGGAGGGCTGCCCAGGACGAGACTCACCGGCAGTGAGCCGACTTACCAATTTCAGCCTGCAACACCTCTGGGACCTTCACTCTCAGCGGCTGGAAGAGAGCAGAGGGGGGCAGGGGTGGTGAGGCCCGCAGCCCAAGGCACGCGGCAGACGCTGTCACACCCCCTTCTCGCCTTCGCTGACGCCTGGCCCGCCGTCCTCCCTGTCGCCCCCTCGGAAGCCTGCACTGGAGCACAAGGCTGCGGGGCGAGCGGGGCCAGCCGCTGGGGCACGTGCAGGCTTCCCGCTTGGCTTCACGGACATCGGGTGTGCGGGATGCAGGGGTGCGAACTCGGCAGCAAGGAGGCAGGCTTCACTGGACCCTCTCTGCTCCCTCCGGTTAGCGAGCGTCCCAGGGAGCAGAGAGCAGGGGCACTGACTGCGCGGCCAGCCTGGTTCCGGAACTCCCGCAGGGCACGGCCAGCAGCGGCTGGCCCCCTCCAGACCCAACAGAGGGACGTTTTACTCCGCAGTCTCGATAATCCTGCGAGCTTGTGTGTTGGAACTGGGATTTGGGAATCAGTGTGGCTGCTCAGACCAGGCATCCATGATGTGCTGCCCTGCGTAGGCAGGGGGCACCCCTGGCCATGTGCCCACTCTGGGCCTCCGCCCCAGAAGCCCTGCTCTGGGTCGAGCACCAGAACCCTGGCTCCGTGCCTGGGCTCAAGGATCCCAGCCACCTGCTGTCTCTGTAGGGAGGACCCTGCAGGGATGAGCAGGCAGGGAGGGCCCTACAGGGAGGAGCAGGTGGGGAGGATCCTGCAGGGAGGAGCAGGTGGGGAGGACCCTGCAGGGAGGAGCAGGCGGGGAGGACCCTGTGGGGAGGACCCTGCAGGGATGAGCAGGTGGGGAGGACCCTGTGGGGAGGACCCTGCAGGGATGAGTAGGTGGGGAGGACCCTGTGGGGAGGACCCTACAGGGATGAGCAGGCAGGGAGGACCCTGCATGGAGGAGCAGACGAGGAGGACCCTGCAGGGATGAGCAGGCGGGGAGGATCCTGCAGGGAGGAGCAGGCGGGGGAGGACCCTGCAGGGAGTAGCAGGTAGCAGGTGGGGAGGACCCCGCAGGGACGGGCGGGCGGGGAGGACCCCACAGGGACAGGCAGGAGGGGAGGACCCTGGCAGGGACGAGCGGGCAGGGAGGACTGGAGGGAGCCAGCACTGATCCAGGGACAGGAACCAGGGTTTGGTACAAGCCCCTTCTGTCTCCAGATGTTTGGAGACGCAACATGCACTCTCTGGGGCCGCACACGGAGCAAAGGGCCCAGGAGAGGAGCCCAGGCTTGAGAGCAGGGCCGGGAAGGGGACCCAGGGGCCGCCAGCCCCACTTCTCCTGAAGAAGCGGCCTCCACCCAGCCTGAACGGCTGGCTTCCCTTTGCCTCTGCTCCCGCGTGGCCCCCAGGGCAGCAGTAAAATCGTAATTTGGTCCACGGCCGCCTTACCGCGTTCTTCTCTAGGAAAATACTCCAGATGTCCTTCCCCAAGCTTCGGGAGTCCTTGGGGTTTGTCTGCTGATAAACTTCGGCACACAAGTAAAAAAGCTGGAGGAGAGAGGACAGGGCTGGGGCGGTGGTTCTCAGCGGGCCCCTCCGTGGAGGAGTGATTTTGCCTCCAAGGGACAACGGTAGGCGGTGCCTGGAGACACCTGTCACCTTCCTCTGGAAAGGTGCTGGGGCGCCTAGTGGGTGGAGCCTCGTGATGCAGCCGAGCACAGGATGGTCCACCAACAAAAAATCCTAGAGCTCGATGTGGCCATGCCGAGGCTGAGAAACCCTGGTGTGGAGTCCCAGGACCCTCTGACGAGCCCTCGCCACCCGTCTGCCCACCGGCTCCCACCACCAGCACCCTGAGCTGTGAGTCCCTCCACCTGGGCATTTTGCCTCGTGCTGGTCTCTATCTTGTTCTCTTCGGGCTGGTGTTCTACTTCTGTCTGGGACGGGCCCGGTCGTCACCTCGGAGTCTCTGAGACATGGCACATGGGACCCGCGCGCCGTGTTCCCAGCCCTGAAGGCGAATGGTGGTCCCTGCCTCCCCTCTTGGCCGTCCCCTTCCCTCCGGGCAGCTGAGCAGCAGGAGAGGATCGGCAGAAACTGCTGGCCCAGGTCCCCGTACACCCGTCACCTGTCACCCTGCCCCTCTGCCAGGCCTTCCTGCGGTGATGTCATATGTCTGCAAGGCCAGGCTCCCACCTCCCCAGGGCTCACGACTCTAGGATGACCGTCTCCTCCAAGTGCACGGATGCTGGCAGCTCTCCCAGCCTCCCTCTCCCCGCGGCTCCCTCCGCTCTGACGCTCTCGGCAGCGCACAGTCCCTCCTGCCTGACCCGCACCTTCTTCCCTATTTGTCTCTGTCCTCGAGGGGCTGGGACTCACCAGCGGGCTGGGGTCCGCCTGAGAGAAGATGTACCGCAGGAAAACGCCCAGGTGGGCTGGCCGGGTCTTCAGCTTCTCGAGGTCCTGGAATATGACGTCGCTCTGGAAGGCAGACGCACGGGCGGGGCTGTGGGGCGCGGAGGCAGGGGCCAGCAGCACGGACTGCAGCTTCGCCCCCATGGCCGCCGTCGCCCGGGTCTGCAAGCTGCGGCACCCGCCCCGTGCCCCTCGCAGCCAGTGTGGGTCTAACGGCTTCTGGTCAATGGCAGCCCGTGTGACAATGACGAAAGCAGAGAGTCGGGGAACCGTTACCTCGTTGTTGAAATAACCTGCGTCACAGTCTTCCTCTGGGCCAATAATTAAAGGCTTTGGGCTCTGGTCTGCGCCCTGTGGAGAGAGTCCAGATGCAGGGAGGTCAGGGGACACGGATCCGGGCCCCGCACCACAGCCGCATGGTGACAGGAGGGCACCAGCAGGGAGGACCAGGTGGGTCTGGCGAGAGTGCTGGCATCTCCCCACCTCCCCTCATCTCCGAGGAGACCGCCGTTTCCAGCGACTGGAGTCAATGCCTCTGGGTGGGGAGGCCTGGGCATGTGTGCGCGGAGACAGGAAGTGAGAGAAGGCGCTCTTCCTGTTTGCGAAAGACCCCAGGACACAGTGCCAGCTCGTGGGGCCACGGCCTGGGGCTCTGTGGTCCCTGCGGCAGCCATGCCCACGTCTGTTGCGGCCCACAGCGACCAGGTGACGCTGGGCACATGCGGCTCCGTCTCCATCACAGGGCAGCTTGGAACCCATCTCTGCTTCCTGGAGCGGAATGGGGTGGGGCCACTGGTCCTTCCCCAAGTCGGCCACCTCGTTCCTCTGGCCTGTTCCACAGACCTCCACGACCGCCTGAATGTTCCAGACCTCTGAGCGTGCCTTGCTTCCCTTGCTCCTCACGCTGGCTCTACTAGAAGCCCAGCCCTAACAGGCGTGTTTGCACGCCAGGCGCGGGAGTTCACTGTGCAGACTTTCTGACGTTTCTCTGGACGAGCTTTCTCCTGAGGGTTCCATGAACTTTTAGAGCTTTTCCACTGATGTTTCCCACTGAATTCAGTCTGTCTCGTTTCCAAGCATTCCCCCCCAAAGGCCCTGCTCGGAGGCCCGTCTGGGCCACCTAGGCCCACTTCCTTCCAGGCCCGTGATGCTGGACTTGCTCAAGGGGCTTTTCCTGACAGCGCCTCCCGGAAACTCCTCACTCACTGCTCTCCTGATATTCGCAGACTCTACGGTCAGAAAGAGAGTCCCAGAACGTGAGACCCGGCAGATACTTCAGAGATCAGCGTGGCACTCTGCCAAATGAAAACGTGAGGCCCAGACCGCCTGAACGCAGGGGTGGGGCTGCCTCCTCTCCTGAGAGAGATGCGGACACCTCTCCCGGCCTCTGCGTCCCCGGGCGTCCAGGGCTGGTGGACGGCCATCGGCCCTACCTGGCTCTCTGGGGAAACCTGAAAACACCAGGTTTTTGCTTGTTGGGAGGGAGAAGGATTTGTTTTTTAAAGTCTTTACAAATATGCAATTTTTCTCATTACAAAAGTAGACTATGCTTATTAAAAAAAAATCAGACACTGTACGATTATGCAACAATGTAAGAGACCCCCAGACTCCGGCCAGAGCTGCTGACAGTTCCCTGACCCCGCCCACCTCTGCCCTTATCAACACAGACTATGAATAAGAAGGTGAAATCAGGGGACACCTGGGTGGCTCAGTTGGTTAAGCATCTGAGTCTTGGTTTCAGCTCAGGTCATGATCTCACAGTTTATGGGTTCGAGCCCTGTGTCGGGCTCTGTGCTGACAGTGCAGAGCCTGTTTGTGATTCTTTCTCTCTCCCCGCTTCTCTCTATGCCCTTCCTGCCGATGCGCTCTCGCTCTCTCTCAAGAATAAGTTGAACATAAAAGCAAACTAAGAAAGTGGAATCACGGTATGGCTGCTCTTGTGGTTCAAAAATAACAACTCGGGCAGTTTCCTGAAGATGGACAGATTCAGAGAAGGAAAAAGAACTCTACGACCAGGCACCGCGCGCCTGCTGCCATCGGCCGTCCGAGGGGACCTTGCTCAGGAGCAGGTGTGCACTGAGCACGGCCTCGTGGTGGACCCGAGGGCAGGCGGCAGGGACAGCGGGGGAGGAAGCGGCCCACACTCGGGAGAACGAGCTCCAGCCGGGGCTCCTCGACGGAGCAGAGGCCTGGGGCGACCCCTCAGCCCTTCTCTCAGCGGGTGGTTTCTGACGCCCATCTCCCTTCCAGGTGGGGAGGAGGAGTAAGAGGTTTTCTGAGGGGCCAAGCAGCAGCTCCCTCAAGATCCCAAACGAGCTCACGTCTGCCCTGGATAAAGGCAGAGCACCGGATAGCGTGCGCCGTCGGTTTTAGCTCAGGATGAGGGCAGAGATCACTGACAAACAGGCACAGAGCTCTGAGGAGGGAGTGAGCTCAGAGAAAACTCCGGAGCCACGCGAGGACTTGGTCAGAGGACGCGGGAGCAGCCATCGCGCTGGTGGCGGAGAGCGTGAAGACACACGTCTTACAGAACCAAGAGGCCTTGTGTGCTGCTCGTGCCGTGGAGCCGTGCCTGGCCTCCGCCACGTGGTGAAGGCGATCCCTCGGCGAGCTTTCTGCGCTGAGCCCAGGGGCTCCCCTCCTGGCCCCATCCCTGGGGACAGCGCTCCCCAATCAGGTGTGCAGGGCCTTGGGGCCACAGGACGTGCCCTGGGGGCGGGGGACGCTGACAGGCGAAGCCCCGGGGACCTGAGCTTTCACTTGTCTGCGGTATTAGGGTGCCACGTAAGAATAAGACTTGGTGTGAGAAAAAGGATTTTGCTGCAGAAAGAGGAACTTGGAGCAGCGCGCCGCTCTCTGCAGACAGCCATGTGCGCCACGGACGCCCCTTCCCCCCCCCCAACCCCCCCCCCGCACACGTACTCGCTTTGAGCCACGTTTTTCCTTCCCTTTTGTTTTCTAGGCAAAAGTCTATCTTGAAGTGGGTTTAGCCTGAGGATTCCAAGCCATCCACTGGAACGTGGTTCCGGAGGAGGGGAGGAGGGGAGGGAGAGCCGCAGGGGGCTCTGGAGCCCTCACCTGGTCCCTGGCGCCCGGCACGGGTGCGTCTGAGCCTTGCCGCCGGTGGTGCTGGGCCAGCCTGGCCGCGATCACAGGGGAGGTTCGGGGGCTGTCCAGCCCAGTGTCCGACAGGGCCGAGTTCCGATTCCTCAGCGCCTAGAGGAGCAGAGAGTCCATCCAGAAACTGCTGCTCCGCTCGTGCAGTGGAGCCCATGGCCAGTGGCACACGCACTCTCTTCTGCACCTGCCACTGCTCGGGGCCGTGGTTAGGGAGCACCTGGCTCAGGGCTCACAACCGCCCTGTGAGGCAGAGATGGCCTCTCTTCCTGCTTCTCACGCGAGGGCGCTAAGACTCGGGGCGCCCACGAGATCTGAAGGTCGGGACCCAGCCAGGGGTGTTCCCTGGAGCCAGCCGGGCCTGCAGCCTTCCTCTAAGCCAGGCCGCCTCTCGGACGCCCAGTCCTCAGGATGCGCCAACTTCGGATCATCTAAGTCCCTCCTCCCCTTCGGAGTCTTTCCCACAGATGGATCCTCACCCACCGTCCTCCCGCAGACAGACCGCAGTAGGGGGCCCCCGACACAACTCCAGCTGTGACATTAAGTCACGGCGTGAGTGTGTTAACTAAGCTGGCTAAGCAGACTGCTGACATCTGACACCGTGATTACTGCCTCCATTTGCTCATACTCGTATTTTGCAAGTTTATACCTGCAGTTTATATGTGCGGATAGAGCACACCTTGGAAATGAGAGGCCAAAACCCCAAATTGTCCTGACCGCTCCAGAAAAAGATGCTGTTCAAGTACAGTGAAGTCTGTGACCCAGAGAGAGCGGGGCAGGGGGCGAGGGGGCCGCCGCTCCGCCTCTGCCGGCTCAGGGCGCTGCTCTGAGCGCGTGCGCAGTCAGTTGTGGTCTCTGAGGTCAGGCCCTGTCCCTCACGCTCAAAGGCTCCCTATGTGTTGTCCAGCTCCCTCTGCAGGACTCCTCCAAGAACGGAAGCCAGGTGTGACGGCCTGCATGCAGGGCACACGGGGAGCCCCTTCTGTGCCCAGGGCGGTGACCAGACCCCTCGGAGCTGGAAGTGTGCACAGACACGACAGGACCCCTGGGTGCCTGGAGAGTGGACGCCCCCTGCGGGTACCCACCTCATTGAGGGAGGGGAAGCGCTCTGTCCCAGAGTCCAAGCCGCTGTCCCCCTCTTGGGAATCCAGGGAGAGCCAGCCTGGGAAGGAGACAGACGGTATGGGAGGTGTGCCACAGTCTGGGGGGGCCCTGGGCAGGGCAGGGGGGCCAAGTGTGCCTTCCCTCCTTTCCAGGTTTGCCTCAGGTCAGGTGCTCCACACCCGGCCCTCACCCACCACCGTGCCTGTGCCCGGGCCACGTCAGGCCCAGAGTGAGGCTCCATGGGGCCAGATCACCGTGAGTCTTACCCCCAACCCCTGTCCGGCCTCCCGAGGGCCTGACCGTTGTCACAGTACCTCCCTGGGCCTCAGCTGTTGGCGGCGTGGTTACGCGCTCGTGTCTACCCACTAGGCCACCCCACTGCCCCTACGTGTGACGCTGCCCAGAGGGCAGGGCCCACGGTCAGTCTCTCCTGAATCTGCCCCGTGGGGAGGGGACAGTGAGTGGGGAACCCGGAGCTGGGCAGACTCACCTTCCGATGATCTCTGGCCGGTGTCGCGACACAGGGGCAGCAGGTCCTAAAACAGAAAGGTGCAGAGGCTGGCCAAGTTCTGCAAACCTCTCCCCTACTTGCTCTCTCCTCCCGACACCCCTGCCCCCCTCAGTCTCCGCAGACAGCATCTACTGCAGTGAGTGGCTGCTGCGGCCTCGCTGCCTAAAAACGCCCGGACTGGGCAGCCATTGCTTCGTGGGAGGTCGGGGAGGACGCCGGAAAGGCAGAGGCCTCCACACCCACGGACTTGCCACCTAGACCTCGAAGCGTCTCTCCCCTGGTCAGGCCAGACACTGAAGGAGCTTCCCGTCAGGAAAGCCGGGGACGAGGGCAGCTGAGGGGGACTGGCGTCCAACTGCTGCTGACGGACAGACAGGACGGGCTGGGGGAGGGGGCTACGGTGACAGCGCCCCGCTGCTTCTGAAGCCCGTTTTAGACTTGGTCCAGGCTTCCGGGAAACCAGAGGCAGGGGCAGCTCTCCGCTCTAACTGAGGAGCCCAGAGACCTCGCGTCACTTGCCCAGGCCGCACGGCAGGAGCACGTGGGCGCACGCGGTGGCAGGAGCACGCTCCTCTCCGGCAACGCCCTCCCTGGACAAAGTGCTGGGACGGGGTTGGAGGGGCCGCCAGAGGCGCGCTGTGTGCAGTCACTCAGGGACAGCCGGCAACTCTGAGGACAGCACCGGGGCGCAGGTGACGAGGACACTGAAGCCAACGCTCCGACCTAGCTTGGGTTTCCTTCCGCTGCAGGCTCATGGGGGGCAGGAAGGGGCCTCTTCCAACAGCACCCCCAGGATGGGGTTTAGTCTTTTGGCGCTGAAGGAAGAATCACTGCCCTCTGCTCCCCGTGACATGCTGAATGCTTACGGGTCCCCCGGGTCCTACATGGCCCTGGCTCACAGGTCCCTGGGTCAGGCCTGCATGCACAGCCCCAGCTCATGGGTCCCTCGGTCCTGCATGGACGGCCCTGGTTTATGGGTCCCTGGGCTGCTGCATGAACGGCCCCGGCTTACAGGTCCCCCGGGTCCTGCATGGCCCCAACTTATGGGTTCCCTGGTCCTGAACGGGTGGCCCTGGCTTACGGGACCCCAGGCTCCTGTATGGATGGCCCCGGTTTACGGGTCCGTCGGGTCCTGCATGGCCCCAACTTATGGGTTCCCTGGTCCTGAACGGGCGGCCCTGGCTTACGGGTCCCCTGGCTCCTGCATGGACAGCCCCGGCTTATGGGTCCCCCGGGTCCTGCACGCATGGTCCCAGCCTCTCCTCCGCACTCTGCCCCCAGCCTGCGCGGCGCCACTCACCGCCAGGCCGCCCGTCTCCTGCTGGATCTTGCGCTGTAACTGAGTGACGCGCCTCCGGGCTCCCTCCAGCTGCTCCTCCAGTGGGGTGGCGGGGTTCCGGCTGTACACCTCCCGGATCCGCTGCGGGCGGGCCGGGACCGGGGGGAAAGGCAGAGGGCGGGTCAGTGGAGGACAGATGACACGCGTGGGAGGCAGGCATTAACCCCACAACAAAGAGGCGGAACGGGAGCTCTCCCCCTTCAGGAGATGCACATTAGGAGGAGAGAGAGGCGTGGAGAGGAGAGAAACAACGCAGGAGGTGCTGAGAGGGACGAGAGACGAGGGATGAGGGACGAGGGAAGGTCCTGGCCGTCCACCCCGCGCCTGCTCACGCACGGGATGCGCAGTGTCTGCGGGGAGCAGCCGGATGCGTGCACCCGGCCGGACGCTCACTGCCCGGGCTCTGTGCTCAGGGAGGTGGGATTCTGAATTCTGGCGCCCGTGCTCACAGGCTGTGTAGACATGCGAGCTTGACCGGGTCCTCGCAGATGAAATGGGGATGGCTGGGAGACCTGGATGCCATCATGTCCACGGGGATGCTGTGGGAGCAGCGACTGTCATTTCACTCTGGAAGGACGTGCCCGGCTCCCAATCAAACAAGACTGGGTGCACATGTTCTCGAAGCTCTTCTGGGGCCCCCGTGCCACCTGGCAACCCCACACTTCCTGTTCCGTCCTGTCTGGGCTGCCTGGCACACATCAGAGCCCTCGAGGCCCCCTACCCCCGCCAGCAGCCCCTTCCCCCCATCTGGTGAGCACACGAAGCCCTTCCATCAGTTATGACCACCCTCAGCCCTTTCTTCCTCTGTCCACGCTCCATCCTCGGGGTCAGACCCTGCGGCCTGCGATGACCTGACTGCTACTCCTCCAAGAAGCCCAATGACCCAAGGCCAGAGGCCCAGCCCCGACCGTCACCCGTCGAGGGCCCCCACCTCAGACGCCCGCCCTGGTGCTCCCCACCCCCGACGCTGCCCAAAGCCTCGCCTGGTCTCCGCCCCGCCTGGCGCGCCGGCCGTGCCAGAGCAGGATGTGCATGCGCAGACATGCGCCATGGCCCTGGTCTTTAAGGAACCCTGTCCCACAGGGAGGACAGGGAACTGGAATTGGAACGCGACAGCAAGCACAGCGGTGAGGTTGTGGGCGGTGCATGCGCGGTAAGAGCACCGGAGCCCCGCGTTCTACTCCTGCGCGCTCTCCTCCTCTCACGCCGGCACCCTGGGTGACACCACCCGGTCCCCACTTTCAACTGCCACCTCAGACTGAGGACGCCTGAACCTCTGTCTCAACCGTGCCCTCTCCCTTGAGGCTCAATCTGTCCACAGGCCGGGCCCATGGCCTTTTTATCTGAATGTCACACGGGCACCTGAAGCAGACCTTCATTTCCTGCCCCTGGACCCCGCCCTGGCCCCTGCCTCCCTCCACCAACGGCACCCAGACTCGGGGCAGTCTTTGTCCCTTCGTCCCCGCCACCTCCCCCTTGCAGGCCATCGGTGCAGCCGTCTGACCTCTGAGATGTCCCCGTGGCCCCCGTGTCACTGTGCTTGCTCCTATGTTCCTGCTGAACCCCCTGGACAGCCTCCCGGTGTGTCCCCGCACTGCACACACGTCTCTGGAGATCGCCGGTTTGGAGGTGTGATTGCTCCTCTGCTCACATTCCTGACCAGCCCCACGGCCTCCAAGCTCAGGTGGAATTTAAGGCCCAGAGTGCGTTCCAGAGGAAAGAGACGGTACTCACACTCACGTGCCCCTCGGGAGGCCTGCTCCGATTACTGTGCGACCGCCCCTTCCCGTGGGCCTCCGTGCACGTAAGAATCACGTAACACACACCTCACCGTTCCAAAGTGCACAGCTCCGTGGTTCGGAGCGCATTCTCGGAGCGTGCAACCTGCCAGCGATGCCCGGACACGGGCCACCGCCCGATGGGACGGCTCTCAACTTCTCCCCTCCTCGGCCCCCAAAACCACTAATTTCCTCTCTGTCTTTACAGACCTCCCTGTTCTGGACCTGCATGCAAACGTCATCCTCCACCCTGCGGCCTGCGCCCGGCTCTCTCAGGGGCGTCACGTGTGCTGGTCCTCCTGTGTCGTGCGTGTCCACCTGGTTACGGTTGTGGGTCATCCCATCATTCGGACAGACCACCTCTGTTCACCAACAACTTTTGGACTGTGTCCGCTTCAGGGCTGTTACGATCCATTGGAATAAGAATGTTCACGTACAGATTTCCGCTCCGATGTATGCTTTGGCCTCGCCTGGGCTGTGCCCAGGGAGAGGGGCACCTGATGATCCGTGTTCCCTCGTGGTCAGTACCCTGGAGAACCGCCAGGCTGTTTCCCTGGCGGCTGTGCCCGCACACCAGCCGCGGGCACCGAGCACACAGACGAGACACACACGCTGCTCTCGTCGCCGACCGGTCCCCTCTGCCATCCTGGCTCTAGCCACCAGCGGGTGTGGAGCAGTGCTGTGCAGTCTGGCGCGCGTCACCCAACGACTGGTGACGCTGAGCACCTTTTCATGAGCTCATTGGCCGTCTCTCCGTCTTCTTTCCTGGACCGTCTGTTCAAATCCTTTGGCAACTTTAAAAGGGGCTCACGCCTCTTTTTACCATCGTTTGGAGAGTCCTTACACATCCCGGCGCCAGCTCCTTGCTGGGTGCGTGAGCTGCAAGCATCTTCCACGTTCCGCGGGCTTTTTACTTTCTTGACAGTGTTCTCTGATGCACCAAGGTTCTGAATTTGGATGAAGTTCAATTTATTTTATTTTATATTTTTCATTGTTTCTACTTCTGGTGTCTTAGTTAAGAAAACACTGCCTGAACCAAGGTTGTGAATACTTGTACCTGTGTTTTCTTTTTAAGTTTTATTTTGAGAGGAGGGGTAGTGAGCATGTGTGCAAGCCAGAAGAGGGGCAGAGAGAGGAGAGACAGCATCCCAAGCAGTCTCCACGCTGTCAGCACCGAGCCAAATGAGGGGCTCAATCCCACGAACCCTGAGGTCACAGTCTGAGCGGATGGCAGACGCTTAACTGACTGGGCCCCCCAGGCGCCCTGAGAGGTTTGCAGCTTTAAAAAACAAGTTGGTTCTTCCATGTAAGTCTCAGAGTGATTTGGAACGAATTCTGTGAACTGGGTGAGGGCCGGGTCCACACCCGCTCCCTGCGTGCCGACAGCCGGGTGGTCCGGCACTGTTTGCGAACTTTGACGTCTTTGTCGGACATCACCTCTGGACTGTGAATTCTCCTCTCCTGACGTGTAGGTCTGTCCTGGTCACTGCGTGTCACGTCCACATGGAAGTTCCTCTATTACCACACAGGGAAGCCTCCCCCTTCGTCCCCTGGCCCCTGCCGGAGCACAAACGCCACAGGAAAGCGCCGCCTCTTGGTTACCTTGGCGCCGGTGTCGCCCTGCCCCCCCCCCCGCCACCCGGCAGACCCCACGCCTGAGCCTGGAGAGCGTGTTCACACGCGTGTGCCTTTGGCCGACGCCGCCCCTCTGCATCTGTCCTGCCCACAGAAGTCCCGCTCCGAGGCCTCTCTCTGAAGTATCCCTGCGTCTCCTGCCGCTTGCCGACTCTTCCCTTCCACGTCCCCTACCAACTGTCCCCGTGTACGAGCTTTCTCTGTCAGCACAGTGGTGCCGAGGGCCAGCCCCGCCTCATCCTCCCAGCTCTGCACACGACTGACAACGAGGCTGCGCAGCAGCCACGCAGGAGAGGTGAACTGAAGTGCAGGGGGGGGGGGGGGGGGGGGGGCGGGC
>PJEM01008052.1:0-27361 GCA_004023845.1 Helogale parvula | reverse complement strand
GCCTCAAGGTACCGCAGGTCACCAGACAGGACTTATCTTCTCTTCAACAGGAGCAGGACAAGTTTGGTCACTGCCACGCCCCTCCTGCTTGGGGAAAGTGACCTGCTGCCCCTGCGGGGATCTCCCAGCACGTGCCCCAGCAGGTCATTAGCGGGGGCGCCGGGTGCAGGGGCAAAGCCCTGACTTGATGTAAAGGTTCACACGGTGTCTGGCTGAGTAAACCACAGTGTGTCAGCGGGACAGTGTGACGGCAGGGCGCTAGGCTGCGTGTGACGGGAAGGCCCTCAGCTGAAAGGAACGGCCTCTGGGAGGTGCTGAGTGACGAGGGCAAGGCGCAGGTTCACGTGCACAGGGAAGAGTGGGCTGAAAAGAGCAGAGCGGGGGATGACTTCTTTGCATATGTTTACACACCTGCTCACATATGCACATAAGACACCTTTGGGGGGTACAAAAAAACACAAGCCCTGGCTGCCTCTGAGGAAGGAGCCCGGGTGGCCGGGTGCAGGGCTGGGGCTGGGAACTCCCGTTCTCCATCGCAGCCTTTCAGTTCTGAGTCCCGAGAAGGAGCCAGCTCTCCAAGTACCACGTACAGCCAAAGAACTTTCAAAGTTAAAAGACAGGAGTCTTCCCCCGCCCCCATCCTGGCACCCCTCTGACCTGGACATATGAGACTTGCTTTTTACTGGCTGATCTTTGGATCAGAGAGAGGACACCAGGCGAGAGGAGAGCATGGGGCCCGGGAGAGAGCGATGCACGAGAGGAGGAGGAGACACAGAGAACAAAACAAGACGTGAACCAGACAGGACACAGGGTGGTCGGTTCAAGAAAGGCAGTCGTGCTGGGGAGGGCGGCACTGCCCACCCCTGCCCACCACGCAGCAGCTGTCAGCCGAAAGGCCGATCCACCATGTCGTGTGGCCGCAGGGACCTCGCAGAGCCTCCGTGCGGAGCGCGGGGCAGGGCAGGCTGTGCGTCCTTCCAGCTGGGCCGTGGCCGAGGCATGGCGCAGGAAGTCCTCCGGCCCCCACGGCCCACTGCGCCGCAGGGGTCCACATTGGACTGCTGGTGGAGGCGGGGAGGCTGCAGGGCCCGCAGAGGCGGGGCTCACTCCATCTAATTCTCGGCCTCTGCTCTTTGCCACGACCCTTCCCCTGCTCTGGTTTCCAGCTCCCGCCTTTGCCCGCACCGTGCCTGCTCCCCAGATGTCCCTCCTGCCACACGGCCTGTGACCGCATCTGCGAGCCAGACTGAGTGCACGCTGCTGGCTGTCTTCAAATCACCTGCCTCCATCAATGCCGGCCCGCCCCCCGCCGGGCGCCCAGCGCAGTTCAGCACGCAGTAAGGGTTCTAGAATCCACAGACGACGACCACTTTCCGTAGCATATGAACATCAAGCCGTCCCGCTGTCTCCCGGACGGCGGACAGTGCCGTCTGTGTGGCAGCTACCTCGGGGAAGCCGAGGTGTCCTAGAGCCCAGACCTGCGCTAATGTCGCAGCTACAAGTACCTGTTTAAAGCCACATTTGAAATAAACGAAGTTTCCCAGCCGGACCAGCCACACCTCCAGTGCGTACGGGTGGCTGGTGGTCACCACACTCGCTGTCCCCAACGGCACGAGACATCTCCATCGTGGGACAGCTCCCCAGGACGGGACAGGGCAGCGCTGCTCCAGACACCGCGTGAGGTGCCGTGCGAGGCACTGGGTGCAGGTGGAGGAGGGGACCGCACAGACTCCAGCACAGACACGGGGGCCACGGCTCCGTCCTGGCCCCCCACAGACACGGATCCTCAGAACGGACCTGAGGTTCAAGGTCCTTTATCCCAGCCACTTATCTGCTGTCTGTCGTCGGATCCACACACCCCACCGCTGGGCTGCCCCCTCCTCCTCACCCCCCTCCGGAGAAGGCCCGTTTTCTGTCAGGACAGCCGGGCCTCCTCCTCGCCTCGTTCGGTCTGGCCCACCCCTGCACGGAAGCCTGGAAGGGACGGGAACCCTTCGCCTGATTTGCCTTGCACTCGAGCTGGGCCGTGCGCTGTTCCACGTAAGGGAAGGCACACGGAGCCACGGCCCGTGGACCCGGCCGTGGAGGATGTCAAGGGCATGGACAAGGATCAATTCAGCAACAGATGCCAACAGTTTTTTCTCTTTAAGAGCTTTGAGGAGGAAAAACTTTCCCAGAACCGCGCAGGAAGATACACCTGCAGCGGATCACGTGGATGGAAACACCTCAAGCTGTGGGTGAGCTGGGGCAGGAGCCCGAACGGAGAGTCCGGGCAGAGGGGGGCATGGGGGGGTTAAAACCCGAGACAAGGGAGGGGAGTGAAGAGTGCGGTTGGGGTGTCAGAAAAGGGGAAGGATTTTACTGGCAGGCTCCCCTCTTTCTGAGGACACCCCCGCCACGTCAGGCAGCAGAGATCAGATGTGAAGCGGCCCAGCCCTGGAGGGTGTGGAGAGGGCCTGGGACAGGGGAGACTCTCCCCCGAACGTGTGGCTCTCTAAGCAGCAGCCGCAGAGACAGGAGGCCAGGCCTGGCTTCTCCCTGGGGCCCCACCACTGAGCCCCCCGCCCTGTGCAGCCAGCGCTGTTTCCAGACCAGCTCCCTGCTTCGTGCCCCCGCCGACCACGTGGCTTCCGGCCTTGGGTCTGGATGACCGGGAAAGCCCAGATTCGCCGTGCCTCAGCGGACCAGCCATCCCCAGCAGGGCCTCCCCTTGCCCCCGGGTCAGGACCGACCATTCCTTCCTCACACCTGATGACCAGACGTGTGCAAGGTTGCCTGGCGCCAAAGCCTTTCACTGGGCGGATCCGAACGCTGTGGGAACTCCCTCTCCCCCCCCTTCTCTTTCCCTGCCTCTGCTGGGCCCTGCGCTCACTCTGTCATGGCCCCAATGGCGGCCCGCATTCTCCCCCTGCTCCTCGAGGCTCTGGTCGAGCAACCTGGACCCCACTGTGCTCTCCCTGGCCATGGCCGCCTGTGTATCTTTTACCCCCAGATCATGTTCTGGAACATTCCGAACCTGTGAGGAGCGCCCGCAGGCCCTTCATCTGGATCCTCCCCCCCACGAACGTTCGTCACACCTGCCTTATTTTCCTATGGTTACACATTTTCCCCACTTCAAAGTTGCAGACAGCGTGATGCTTGGTCCCTAAATATGCCAGCATCACCGCCACGACCTCTGACTTCCGCTGGACAGCCACAGTGACCTCGGCACCCAAGGCGCTCGCCGGCGACACAACAGGATTACCCGGCACGGAGTCTGTGCTCAGACCCAACTGTCGTAGGGACTTCCGAGTTCTCCCATGGCCCTGGACCCGGGTGTGGCCGCAGACCGCAGGCCGCCTCCCTCAGGCTCCTCGAGATCCGTGTGATCCAGAATGCCGTGCGCCCCGGCCCCTCTGAGCGGAGGGGACGGGCTCCCCGGTCGTCGCATCGACCAGCCTGCAGGGGACTCGACTCGCTGTCTCCTCGGGACTAGATGCAGATGAAGCCTCTTGAGGGACTATCAGGTAAGGTGCGCTACAGGCGCTGGCAGGGGGAAGAGCTTGCTCCCCGCCAGCGTCAGCGGGCACGCGGGGGCGACCGGGGAGACGGGGACCCCCTGTTCCCCAGCAGCCTCACCGCCCATGGGGGCTCCGTGCCTGGGCCGCGGCGGCACTGCAGCGGCAGGAAGGCCGTGTGCCGACCCCTCCTTCCTTCTAGCTCTCGAGCAGGTGCCTGCTTGTAAAGAAGGCTGTCGGCTCCCATTTCTGGAGGGGCGCCAAGGGCTTGTGAATTTCTTCTCCAATGCATCGCTTTTTTAAAACTTTTTTTTAAAAGTTTTTTTTGAGGGCGAATCTCTATGCCAACGCAGGGCTTAAACTCATGACCCCAAGATCAAGAGTCAGGAGGAGCTCACTGCCTGAGCCAGCCAGGCGCTCTTTCATCGTCACTTTTAGGAATCCTGGAGCGGCCCCCATCTGGCCGGTGGAAGCCCTGGCTCCTTCACGGCGTCACCGTGTGTGCCGGGTCACAGCCTGGCTGTCTGGCACTAGATCGTCCCGGCTCGCCGCGTACTGTCCCTGAGCCGGGCCCGGAGCCCTCCGCTCCAAGGACCCCTGGTGCCTGGGGGTTGGGGTCTGCTGCCACCAAGCAGCGGTTCTAACGGGCGCCTTCAGGACAGGCTGGAAATACTTGTGCAGAAAGTGTGAGTCCACACCGCAATCTCCGATTTGACTCCATCGCTCGCGGGTCCTCCCTCTCCCGTAGTGAAAACCGGTTCCCACTCGGGACGGCCGCTGGGGTGAGCGCACCGATGCGCCTCCTCCGTCGGTCTGGGGAGTCTCTGTGGCTCTGTCCCCACACGGGGTCGGCCAGGACCGCGTGCAGAAGCTGCTTTCCGATGCCATCACCCAAAATGCATCGAGGCCGCTTTTCAAACTTGTGCTTATTTGGGGGCTTTTGCTTCCTCAGGCGTATTGACTCAACTTTACTTTCTGAACTTGTTTACGTGGTTGTGAATTCAAGATGCCCCCTTATGAAAGGTCCACCCCGAGCTGCCCCCACCGCGCCCCGCTCCTGCGGGCGAGCTCTCCCTTCGGTGTCGGCATCCTTTCCGGGCTTCGCCTCTCGAGGCCAAGCGCACACACGGCCCTCACCCTCGCCTCCGGCTCACACGACGGGCAGCGGCCCCGCGGGCGCTGTTTTCACCTCCCCTGTCCTCAGAGCGGCTCCGCACCCATCCAGACGCCTTCCGCGTCCCTGTCCTTCTCTCTGCCCTGCCGGCCGCACCTGACGCCCATGTCCCCGGTCCCTCCCTCCGACACTGCTCCTGCCTCTCTGCGGAGGGCGAAGGGTGTCGTCTGAGCATTCCATTATGTTCTCCCATTTACCCTTCCTGTGGGCCTATGGGCGTGTGTGTATTTTAAAAAAGGAAATACAGTTTGAAAATCAGACAATTTCACATTAAAAAGCCACAGGTTTCTGGTTTCTCGGGAAAAGGCAGCAGTTCTGGCACCACGGTGCTTCTAGGCCCCACACGGTGACAATGGGTCATGACAGTGCCTGCCCTCCTCACCCTCGTGCCGGCCCGCCGCAGCTGAGGAGCGGCCCAGATGTCCCCGTGACTCCGGCCATAATGTCCTCTTCCTTTCTGGGCGGGGGCGGGACACTCTCCACACACCGCCTGCTCAGCCTTCCCCGAGGCCTGGCGAGGGGGGCGGCACACTGGGGAGTGAGTTAGGCGGAGTTAAGACAGATCTGGCTTCAAGGTCTGGGCCCCTAAATGAACTTATCTGACCTGTGGCCGCATATGAAGATCGAACTGGTCTCTATTGGACCTTTTCTGGTATTTTCTTTTTTACACACACACAATATATGTACCTCACACGTGCACCCACACACAGGACACGTGATGTACTCTGGACTCACGAGGCACAGACACAGAACACACACGCGCTGTGTACGTCTAGGGAGATACCACGCACGATAAACAGAGACTCACGGCACGCCCTCCGAGGCTGACACTGACCTCGGGCTCCTGCCTCCGGAGCCCCGCCCCCAGGCCAGGAGCAGCAGTGAACCAGGAAGGAGCGCCTCTGCCAGGACCTTCGTTCCAGATAAAGTGCTTGTTCGCTGAACCTTGACCTGGTCTTGCGGTCTGGTCTCCCTTATCTGCCAGGGCGGAGGAGCCCTTCGGAGCCTCCTGGCACCCTGCACCCAAGGGTGCTGCGTCTGCCCGAAGACCCCCGTGGTCTCGGGCACACACGCCAGGCCCGCACGTCCCCGCGGTGCAGGAAGGCACACTAACACGCCCGAAGAGCTCACACACTTGGAAACACTTGGAGAAACGGGCACGGATCAGAAGGCGGCCGTGTCCGTCTGAAATAACCAGAGTGTGCGGTCAACGCTCCGACGGGCCGCGGAAAAGGGCTGGGCTTGGAAATGCACCAGCTAATCCGGTTCTGTGTCTGACCCAAGGGCCACCACCCACTTCCGCGTGTGGGTCTCTTCTCGGGGAAAGCAGCGGACAGCGGCGGGCACGGGGAAGCCTG
The DNA here is from genome assembly GCA_004023845.1 of Helogale parvula. NCBI lineage: Eukaryota > Metazoa > Chordata > Mammalia > Carnivora > Herpestidae > Helogale > Helogale parvula. Next base: position 21,332 of record PJEM01008052.1, on the reverse strand, counting down.
GCAGCACGGCCAGAGGCCCCCGCTCCGAGGTCACATCCTGGGTGCAGAGTGGACGTGAGACTCAGAGAGGTGCCCTCTCTTAGGTTCCCCACAGCGTGGAGTCCTGTGCACATCTCTTCGAGGTCCACACTGGGTGACCGACGCTCAACGGGCCAGAGGTGAGGGACACGGTGAGAGAGAGTGGGTGACAGAGAGATGGAGAAGTGAGGATGCCCCGGCTCTCCTGTGCGTGTCCACGCGGGCCACGCGGGGCGGTGCGCGTGGGGTGGACAGGTGTGTGTGTGGGGGGGGAGTCAGCACTCCCTGTTGCACACGGCCCATGCGCTGTGGTCTGGAGAGCACGGTTCCGGGGTGGAGTTTGGGCTCAGGCTCAGCCTTGTCCCGGCTGGCACCCCACCTCTCCAAGCCCCGGTTTCTCAGCAACGAGTGTGGAAAATACCACTTTCCTCCGAGGGCGGCTGGACGCACGTCACACCCACAGACCTCAAAGCCCAGGCATCCAGGCTGAAATCAGCCGCGCAGTGTGGGCCGCGCCGGAGTTACCTGTGACACCTGCAAATCTAATCTCCACCACGCCCCACTGCTATTACCGGCTCTGCCCTGCCCGCCGCTCCCCTCCCCAGACCCCAGGCGTCCTCTGCGTGAGCACGCTTAGTGATCTCAGGACTCACTGGACACCACCCTGTAACAGCTTCCGGCCACCCCGTCCTGTCCACTTTCTCCTCTTAAAGGTCCAAATCCCCTCCAGCCCAGCAGGTGCTCTGGGGGGAGGTCCTCGTGCCCCACAGGCCTCAACCCCAGGAGTCTGCCCCTCCACGAAGGCCGACACACGCTCGGCAGGATTCAGCACAAACGCCTCTTCCTCCGTGAGGCCCTCCTGGACACGGCACCCTGCGGGCCTCCCTCTGGTGCTGGCTCCGTGCGGACCAGCCATCTCGTGCTTCCTTGGACTGTGTCCTGTCTACTCCCCCTTCCCCGCGTCTTGTTCTCTGGGGCACAGCAGCCCCCCCAGTACTAGCAGACATGCAGCAGTCAGGACTTGAGGGGCCTGGGTGCCTCTGGTCGGCTGTGTCCGACTCTTGACCTTGGCTCAGATTATGATCTCGGCTCAGATCATGATCTCACGGCTTGTGAGATCGAGTCCCGAGTTGGGTTCTGTGCGGACAGCGCTGAGCCTGCTTTGGATTCTCTCTCTCTGCCCCTTCCCCATGTGTGCCTGTGCCCCTCTCGCTCTCTCTCAAAATAAATAAGTAAACATTAAAAAAAAAAAAAAGTATGGGGCACCTGGGTGGCTCAGTGGGTTAAGCATCTGATTTCAGCTTAGGTCATGCTCTCACAGTTTTTGAGTTTGAGCCCCGCATCGGGCTCTGTGCTGACAGCTCAGACGGTGGAGCCTGCTTCAGATTCTGCATCTCCCTCTCTCTCTTCCCCTCTCTCACTTGCCCTCTGTCTCAAAAATAAACATTAAAAAATTTTTTTTAACTAAGTGTTGGGGGCACCTGGGTAGCTCAGTCGTTCAGCATCCGACTTCGGCTCAGGTCATGATCTCAGGGTTCACAGGTTCGAGGCCTGTGTTGGGCTCTGTGCTGACAGCTCGGAGCCTGGAGCTGCTTCAGATTCTGTGTCTTTCTCTCTCTCACACTCCCCACTTGCCCTTTCTCTCTCTCTCCAAAAATAAACAAACATTAAAAAAAAAGTATGAGTTGGAAGATAAACTCAGACCGTATATAATCAGACCACACACACCACAGAACTTTGCTGATAACAAAGTATCAAAAGCACACACTCAGCACCAACACAGAGTGTCTGAAGGACCTCCACCGTGCCTGTGAGGACGAAATTCACAGCCTCACGGTTTTATCAAAGGTCAACTGAAGCAGAAAGGTGTCAGCCGCTGCGTGGACTTGCACGGCGAGTGCCACCAACCTGTCAGGACCGCGTAAGCTCCTACAGTCTCCAGTCTCCCAGATTTCTAGAACTCCATTCTGCACACAAAGCCCTAAACGAGAAAGTGCGTGAAGTGTGTTGTGACTACAGAGTGGGCCGGGGAGAGAGAAGGCCAAAGGAGGAACCGGAGAGGAGGCCGGCTTCAGTGGGGCCCGGCAGGAAGGGCGAAATCCCGACAGAAAGTTCTGCTGTGGACGGACAGCGGGGAGCACCGACGGCCCCAGAGCTGCTCTGTCCCCTGCCGCCTGTGCCATCGGTGCCACACGCGGGGGGAGGGAGGGTCAGACAGGAGAGTGGAGAGCGCGTGGGCGGGGGTCACATGCACCCAAGCGGCAGCGCTGCGTGGAATAAACCAGAGCAGCCGGGACGCCGCAGGACCCTCACGTGCTGTCCACGGGGGAGCCACTCGGGTCGCGGGCACCAGAGCCCGCTCAAAGTGGGGGGGTCGGCACCACACACGTGCGGCGTCACAGACTCAGTGCAAGACAAGGGGGGTGCAGAATACCAACACTTTCAACGTCGACTACAGGCTGAAATACCCCAGGATTTTGAGTAGATTCAGTTAAATGAAATACATCATTAAAATTCCTTTTACCTGTTTCCCTCACCTCTTTTAAATGTTTATTTTTGAGAGAGAAACAGAGCATGCGGGGGGGCGGGGGGGGGGCAGAGAGAGGGAGACACAGAATCTGAAGGAGGCTCCAGGCTCTGAGCTGTCCGCGAGAGACAGACGTGGGGCTCACACCCAAGAACTGTGAGGTCATGACCTGAGCTGAAGCCAGACGCTTAGCGACTGAGCCCCCAGGCGCCCCATTTTTTCTTTCATTTTTAAATGTTTTAGGGGCGCCTGGGGGCTCAGTGGGTTGGGCCTCCGACTTCGGCTCAGGTCATGATCTCATGTTCGTGGGTTCGAGCCCCGCGTCGGGCTCTGTGCCGACAGCTAGCTCAGAGCCTGGAACCTGCTTCAGATTCTGTATCTCCCTCTCTCTCTGCCCCTCCCCTTCTCATGCTCGGTCTCTCTCTGTATCGAAATAAATAAAACATTTAAAAAAATGTTTTATTTATTTTTTGAGTGAGAGTACACACAAGTGAGGGAGGGCGGAGGGGGGAACAGAGGACCTGAAGTGGGCTCTGTGCTGACAGCACAGAGCGCGACGCGGGGCTCAAACCCCCAAACCGTGAGATCATGACCCGAGCTGAAGTAGGACACTCAACTGACTGAGCCCCCAGGTGCACTTTTGTTTTTCATTTTTAAAAGATCTTACTTTTAAGTCATCTCCAGGCCCAACGTGGGGCTCGAACTCACAGCCCTGAGGTCCAGTCCCAGGCTCTACCAACCGCACCAGCCAAGTGCCCCTCTCCTTCCTACTTTTAACGTGGCTACTAGACAATTTCCGACGCCCCCTGTGGCCTGCGTTCTGCTCGGCTGGACAGCGCCGCCCTGGCCTCCCAGGCCACGGCGGTCCCACACGCGGCCTCTCTCCCGTGGCAGGGCCTCCAGGCCAGGCACAGCAACCAGAAGCCTGCCCGGAGTCACTGCCCAGCGACCGGTACAGACTGCGGCCAAAGCACTGCCCTCGCGGGCGCTGACCCATCTCCCGTGTCGTCGCTGGCTGGGCTGTGAGCACCCGAAGGGCTCCTGTCGGCGTCCCCGACAACGGAGAACTGGGGGCGTGGGGGACGGCCGTCGCCAGCACCTAGCAGAGAACAAGTCGGCGGGCGGGGCACCTGAGACCCAGCACCTTCCCCCGTCTCCCGCTCATCAGCACGGGGACAGACTCTCATCCGATCACCCATCTGTCACGCGTTCCTCAGGCTGGGCCGGGAAGTCAGACCCGTCTGGAGGGGCAGGGTGGCCCAGGGTGGAGGCTGGACGGGGCACAGCTCCGTCCCGGCTCCGGCCACTGGTGCGGTCTGAGAAAATTACTTCCTTTCCATAGCCTCAGTTTCCAGGACTGGAGGACCAGCTCTCTCCCCACCTCCCCGCAGGGATGTAAGCGAGGCGTCTGGCCCAGGGCCTGGCACACAGCCGTGCTCGCACGCTGCTGCCACTCTGCCCCGGGCCCCTCAGTCCGACAGGCCGTGTCGGCTCCTCCAGGCAGTCCCGCCGGCTCGCACCGAGGACATGAATTAGGGGCATCCCGAACGGGTGCAGCCGTCCCTGGGCCTCCTCTGGGGTGGACGCCCTGCTGCGCCCTGGGAGGGTTAGTCCACGTCCCCGTGCTTCTGTCCCCGGGCCCTCCTCCGGCGGTCACCTCTGACGAGATCCGCACCGTGTGAGCACGGCCAGGGGAGGCGGGGCCGCCGTTCACTAGGGTGTGAGCACGGCGTCTCGGGAGCCTGGCAGGGGTGTGCCCGTCGGGGGGGGGGCCCTCGGGAGGGCACAGGGAGGGGCGGGACGGGCAGTCTAGACATTTGGCTTCGAGACCAACTCTGCCCCCGTCTTTCTGTGCGCCCTCGACAAAGGAGAAAATTACACGGAACAAGCGCCGAGTGCGCTGCAGGCGTCCATTTAGTCCTCACGACACCCCGGGGAGGCAGGTGTGGTTATTTTCTCTATGAGATGAGGAAAGCGAGATTCAGAGAAGTTCAGTGAGCCACTCAAGGACACACAGCCCAAAAAATGGGAGAGCCAGGACTCACTGTGCTGACAGCAGAGCCCCTTCCCCTCTGGACCCGGGCCCGATCTCCCTCCTTTGGGCCCTCGCCGGCCCCGGGCTCTGCCCTCACAGGGGGCCTCCCGGGCCCGGGCCCCCGCGGAGCTATGTGTGCTCTGCTGGGAAGCAAACAGACACCATGATCTAGAAGCCCCGCGGGGCCTGCGCCGCGGTGTTCGCGAGGTGCAAAGGCATCTTTGTTCCAGTTTCCCAGTTTTAACAAGAGACGGGAAGTCAGGAGAGCTCAGAATCCACAGGCCGGAGCCCAAGGCTTGGACTCGGCGGGGAAGGGCCTCAGTCTGGGGCACACGGTGCCTTCCTGGCCTCCGCAGACGAGCCACACGCCGCCCCCAGGGCCAGCCTTCAGGGCATGGCCGCAGGGGGACAGAGCCCTGCACCGCTCAAGGGCCCTGAGATGACGTTACTTATCGACCCGAATCCCTCCATCGGCGCGTCCTGTCCCACCCACAGGTTTCCAGAAGAGGAAACTCAATGTGTACAGAAGTAAATCTTCTGAAGTGATGAGAATATTTTAAAAAATATTTTTTTAACGTTTATTCATTTTTGAGAGAGAAACAAAATGAGTGGGGGAGGGGCAGAGAGCAAGGGAGACACAGAAACCGAAGTGGGTTCCATGCTGTTGGCACAGAGCCCAACGAGGGGCCCGAACTCGTGGACTGTGAGATCACGACCTGAGCCGAGGTCAGATGCTTTAACCAGCTGAAACCCCCAGGTGCCTTCTGATGATAACACTTCAAATACACAAGGCACAGCGCGCTGCATGCTTTGTAGGAACAGAGGGGTCACCTGAGCTGACTTCTGATCACCGGCACGATTAAAGGACGCACCGTGACCCGATCCAGGGTAGCAGCCACTCCCCGGAGTCTCCGTCCTGCTGCAGAGTCCGTCCTCGGCTCCGAAGACTCACTGCTCTCCTTCACTTCGTTAACGTGGATTTCAAACCTGTTTTCTCTCCCCGAGTCTGCATCAGAATCGGCGGGGAAATGCTGGGTGGCAGCGACAGTTCGCCTTGGGTTTTAACCCTGAGGTGAAGCCACCCACTGAGCACCCGGGAGGCAAGCTGCCGCCCCTCCTCACCCCTCCTCTCCCCGGGACCCTGCCCCGGGTGAGGAAGATGCTCTCGGCCAGTGAGCCACCCGCTGCGGGCCCTGCCCAGGGAGAGGGACGGAGAGGGAGAGAAGGGCAGGTGAGGGGGCTCCTCTCCAGCCAGCAAGGGGCTCCCTGCCTTCCAGAAGCTTTCCTAACCCGCTCGCCAGTGATGACACCGCCAGCCTTGAGGCTCCGACCCGTGCCGGGAGCTCACGCCCCTGCCGACACATCAGTCCCGCACAGGCTGGCTCCCTCTGCGCCCGCCTCTCTGGACACCTGACCTGGGTCCCCAGATACAGCTGGATAGGAAGCTGATGGAAGGCCAGCCAGCCCGAGGCCCTCATGACAGGCCCATCGGCAGTGACCCCTCTGGACCCCTCAGAGCCACCGCACACCCGCAGGAACCCTGGGGTGGACGGGCCGGGCCCTGCCCACTGGGCCTTTCTGGGTGTGCAGGTGGCGCAGGGCAGCAGCAGTGCTGTAACTTGGCGGTGGCCAGTGTGCAAAACACCATCTTTAAGAAGCCAGCCCAGGGGCGCCTGGGTGGCTCAGCTGGTTAAGCCTCTGACTTCGGTTCAGGTCAGATCTCACATTCGTGGGTTCGAGCCCCACATCAGGCTCTGTGCTGACAGCTAGCTCAGAGCCTGGAGTCTGCTTCTGGTTCTGTGTCTCCTTCTCTCTCTGCTCCTCCCCCTCTCATGCTCTGTCTCTCTCTGTGTCAAAAATAAATAAAACATTAAAAAAATATTAAAAAAAAAAAAAAAGCCAGCCCAGACTGACCGGGAGATAACCAGTGGCAAGCGAGACTCAACGCTGACGATTCTCTGTCGCGCCAGGTGCGTGTGCAGACTCAACACCAGTGCTGAGTGACGCACGGCCAACCTTGAAATTCCAGCCCTTCCCCAGCTCCAGCGTCCAGACAGCTCGCTCCTGCCCTGCCCAGTCTCCAGTGCTGCCCTACCCGGTCAGCTGCTCCGGCAGCCTGGGTGGCTCTGAAGCTCACACCTGCCACGTCGGCGTCCACACGCATCCCTCACACCCACGTGTGTTAGCCGGAATCACTCCCCCGTGCCAATCATGCCAGCGCCCTCCCAGGTGCGGGTGCTGGCCCTGGCACGCGCCAGCGACGTGGCTTCGTGACCTCAGCGCTCCGCGCCCCGGCTGCTCACCCTCAACAGGGGGAGAACACCACCGTCCGTCTCCTGGGGTCGCTGTGGGACAGGATCACTTACACGTGCAGAAACAAAGCACTCACATAGAATGAACTCTAAACGGTGAGCGGTTCCTGCCGGTCTCACCCGTCACACCACCCCAGGGGACGGACTACCGGGTGCTGTCACTTCGCAGACAAGGAAGCCACACCGTGGGAGCCCCGAGCACCGAGCTTAACTTCCTGCACCCAGGGAGCGAGGCGCGGCTGGGACACGTCCCCATCGCCTGTGCCGCTTTGCCCTAGACCATCCTGTACGCACGCCCGCACTCTGACACCTCGGAGCACAGTGAGAACAGCACTGCTGGCTGCTCCTTTTGTGGACTCAGACTCCGCTAGCGTTTACTTGCCACCCGGCAGGACCTCGTCCGGCCCTCAGCTCTGCACACACGTATTTTATAGATGAGGACGCTGCAGGTGGAGGAGACCTGGGTTAGCGATGGCCTGTGCCGGGGCTGGCACGCGGACCCCCTGGCCCCGAGCTCCACGGCGGTCCCCAGCCAGGCTGGCTCTGGGTCTCTCCTGGCCCGCACGTAAAACATGATGTGGGTTACCGTCTACACGTCTGCCGGCCAAAGGCACAGGCTTCGGGGTCTGCTCCTGGGTTGGTGATCCCAATGCGGACACTGGCCCCATGACCTCAGCAGGCAGGACAGCTCACCTCTCAACCTCAGGTGTCACCACCCACAGGAGAGGTTGGGACTATGGCCCGGGGACGTTATGGGATTTGACGGTGCCGCTCAGTAAAGCCTCTCGCACAGGGCAGGCCAGGAACACTCAAGACACGTACTGTGCTGTTACTACTGCTGCCGTTCCCACCAGGGCAAGGACCTCCCTGCCTATTATTATGGAGGATCCTGTAAAGGAGAAGCCCGCCCAAGTCAGTGACAGGCGGGAAGACTAAGGGCAGGGACACAGGTCCCCACCCAAGGGTGAGGCCGACCTGCTCTCCCAGCCCTTCCAGACCCTGCTGCCTCTCTGGGCTTCGCAAAACCCGCCCGGACTTCAGGGCACACAGCCTCTCGCCCCCCAGGCGGGCCCTGAAGCGGGCCCCAGCTGCCAGAGCTGCAGGGATCGCCCTCCCCCCGACCAAAAGTGGGTGCTGGGCAAGCTGTTCCAAGTGGAAAATCCAAGCCCGTCCCAGGCGGAAACCCCAAATCTCTGCTGTTCCAGCAGATTTCCAGGACGCGCTGGCTCCCAGAAACCACAATTACAGGCGAGCTCAAGGCCAAGGGGCAATTAGGCCTGACCATGGGCTCAGCAGTCTCTCGGCCCCTCCCACCCCCTCATCCAAACCCCGTCGCAGCCGCCGCATGCGCACGGAGATGCAGTGGGGGTTTCCATCCTCTCTTCCCGCCCCCGTTTCCAGGAAGCTGAAGAGGGGTGGGTGACGGAGGAAAGAAGCCGTCTCCGGGGTAAAAATGAGCAATGGCAGCAAGACCCGAAAAGAACTTTCGCAGAAGCAGCGTGGAGGTCCTCTCTCATTCCATCGTCTTCCTTCCACACAGACGACCCTGGGGATGCCCTCCCTGGGTGAGACCCCCAGACGTGAGAAGGAGAAGGAGCTGGAGGAAGAGGAGCAGCACATTCAGTCCCCCCACACCGAGCGCGCTCTTGGCTGCCGACGGGATGGGGAAGGATGGCATCCAGAGGCCAGAGGAGTCTGGGCCTCGAACTCCTATTCCAGCATCCAGAGCTCCCAAAGCTCCTCCTCGCCCGGGCTCGCAAGGACGCAGGCCAGGCCTTGCCTTCTCTCTTTTTAAGTTTCTTTATTTACTTTGAGACAGAGAGACTGTGAGCAGGGGAGGGCCGGGGGGAGAGAACATCCCAAGCAGGCTCCACACCGTCAGTGCAGAGCTTGATGCGGGGCTCGATCCCATGAATCGTGAGATCACGGACCGAGCCGAAACCAAGAGTCGGGTGCTTAACCAGCCGAGCCACGCAGGCGCCCCTCTGCCTTCTCTTCTAGACGCGCTGCTCTCTACCCTCAAACGTGGGGCTGGGGTCCCCGCTGCCTCACGCTCCAGCGCAGGGACGGCTGTGCTGTGCTTACTGCCCGCTGCCTGGGTGGCAGGTCTGCTCGGTTTTCCTCCCATGGCGACTGCGGACACACCCTCAGAAACAGCATGCCATCCCTGGTGCTCTCGGTGGTCTCTGGGCTGTCCCCACTCCTGTCCCCTTCATGCTGGGGCTAGGGACCCTCAGGAGGTGTGCTGAGTGCTAGGCAGTGCAGAGGGGACGGAGGGGACACCCCAAACAGGGCATGGGCCTCCAAATCCCAAAGGGTTTCTGAGCAGTGATGGCCGGAACAGAGAGCTGGGTGGGGTCTGGAGGCCGGTCCAGAGCTCCTGGAATCGTGGCTGACAGAGCAGACCCAGAAGGGCCCCCAAACGGACTGGCATGACCCAATTCCACCCATCAAAATCTGACGGGAAGCACGCATCCAGGAAGCTTTCCTTGATCTGGTCTCTCCTGGCCGACCTTTCCCCCTGGCAGGTGCAACCTCAGCCCCACGAGTGCACTCTGTGTTACTGGTGAGTTACAACAAAATCACTGAAAAACAAGCATTCCAACCACTCACTGCGAGTTATACTCTCCAACCCGACGTGACCAGGGACACGGCCTCGTCCATGGGAGTCATTCCACAAAGACCTGACTTGTGTAGTAGAGGACACTGGGTTGACACTCTTCTAGTGTTTTTAAATCAATCTGCCTCCACATCTCCGGTTCCCCAGCTAAGCTGTACACACCTTGAGGGGAAAAGCTGTGTCGTCCGCCTTCGGAATGTCTCTACATTCTCCCCGCCCCCACAGGCCAGCTGGATAGAAGGGATGATTTTGCACAGGCACAGACAGACAGACAGACACACACACACAGCACCCACTACAGAGTACAGGACTCTGCGCAGCTGACAAATGGCCACCGACGCAAGTCCGAGCGACCAGACAGCCAACGAGAAAGGAGCTCTTCAAGACGGAGCCACAAGGCCATGGGCGCCGAGAAGCACCAGGCCCCGGCCAGGCTTCCCTCCAGCCCTGAGGCTGACCCCGATCGTGACACAGGGGCTGAGGGTGGGAAGCGGGGAGCAAGGATGCACCCTCAAAGACACTGGACTTCGAAGGTCAAGTGGCACAACGTAGTTTCTCTGTCACTCTTTCCCGTTCTTAGAAAAGAAGGGTCCTGGGACAACTAGAGGCCCCTCTGCGGTAAGATTGGCCCCCGGGGGCCAAACTGCTCAGGAGCGGGCCTCAAGGCTCCGGTTCTTGGTGACACCAGGGAAGCTGGGTGCCTCAGACCTTCTGGACGCCTGGACAGGGGTCAAGTCAGAGACGGCGATGACCGACAAAAGGTCCCACCAACTGCTGGCCACCCCCTTCCCTGGAGCACGCTGAACCCTGAACGATTTGACCGGTAAGACCCACCAACTGTAAGCGTGCCGAGGGCCTGGCCTGAGCCGCAGAGGAAACCCCAGATCTGCTGCGTGGGCTTCATGCCAAGGCCTCGTGAAGCCGGGGTCCCGAGGGGCCAGGCCAGCTTGCCGACGGCGCGGTGAGGGGAACATGACCCGGTATGGGGAAGCAGGGGACAGGAGGGCCACTCCCCTTGTGTCAACCCTGCGCCCTCGAGAGGACACCGGAGGTGAGCAAGAGAGGTGGAGGAGAAGCAGGGAAGGTCCAAGAGAAAGGGGCAGTACAGCAAGAGAAAGGTCTTGGGGTGGAGGGCTTCTCAGAAAGACGGGGACAAAGGAGAGCGCGAGCCAGGGCGGCAGAGGAGAGGCCGGCTCAGGGGACAAGGGGCTTGGGGACATTCGGGCACAGCCACCTATCTCGGGGACGGCTTTACATCCTCCGCAGGCTCCAGCAACAGGAGTGCGAAATGGAACTCCTTATTACCGCCCTTGGGTGGAGGTTTGAAAAGGGCTGTGAAATCATTAATTAGCACAGAGTGTCTGGCACAGAAGCGGATGAGGGGCAGCGGGGAGGAGGGAGGGCAGGCGGCAGGCAGGCACCGGGCCTGCTGTAGGATCTCGGGATTAAGGAGCTCTCCTTGGCAGGGTCTCAGCTTCCAGGCGGCCGTGCAGGATTAAACGCACGCTCTCTGCCCGTTCCACTCACACAGCATCTCGCCGAAAACCGCAGGCCCACATTCCTGACGTTTTGTCTCCATAGCAACTGCTGCCCAGCACACGGTAATTCTATTTCTTCTTCAGTTCGCCGAGAATGGAAGCTCCAGGAGGGCAGGGCTGCTGCCTATTCCGTTCACTGCTGCAGCCGCAGTGCTTACGACAGCACACAGAGGTGCCCAAAAGCAAAAGCACTTCGTAAGCGAAGGAACACCCCAAGCTCCATTTAACTCCAAACCTATTCACTTCTCCGCTGCCTGGGAGAATGCGGGATGGGGAGCCTTTCAGAGAAGTTAAAACAGAAAGTAGTGTAAATCACTGCCCACTGAGTCGCTGAGTCGTAGGGACAGGATGGGGAGAACTCCACGCCGTGCTGGCCCCCACAGGCACTTGTGTTTTGCAGACAAGGAGTCTGGGGATCAGAGCCTTTGTTATGGGCTGGATGTGTGTGTGCCCGCAAATCACCTGGCGAAAGCCCTAACCCCAGCGCAGTGGCACTTGCAGATAGGCCTGTGGGAGGGAAAAAGGCTATGAGGCCGCGGGGGCCCTCACGAGAAGAGACACGGGACAGCAGGGTCCCCCAACCCCCAGGCCTGCACACACCGAGGACGGAGAAGCCAGCTGGCTGCAAGCCAGGGGAGGACTGGCCACAACCCATACAGGCTGCCACCCTGGTCTCGAACCTGCAGCCTCCAGAACTACGAGGCGGCGGCCACCCAGTCTACGGTATCTCAGAGCAGCCTGAGCGGAGTAAGAAAGCCTTCTGATGAGACTTTCAGGGACTCCTGGGAACAGGGTGAGAAGCAGAGCCCAGGGCCCCGGCCTGTCCCGGCTGCGGACTTCCCAGCACACCAAGGCCTGGGGAGGGAGGAGAGCAGCCCCTGAGGGGGACTAGCTGAACTCAGTGCGTTCCACGGGCGCTTTAGAACCCTCCTGCACATCTTTAAAAACTCAAACGTGTCCGTATTAGGCTTAAAAATTATGACTCTCGGGTGACCTTCATCTCTGCCAGAAGTCAGCTTATCAAGCGTAAAACGGATTTATACTTAATATACTTCCCCAGTGGCTCAGAAATCCTTGTCTTTGTGGTCACACTTCGCTTTATCAAGAGCTAGTCACTATCCGTGCACAGATGTGACTCAGATATCTGGGCGCATATAGTGGTGCAGGCACGGCTCTCGCCTTCGGGAAATTCCGTCTTGAGGACGCACAACGTACAAGAGAAGTTAAGCGCCCACTGGATGCAGACAGCACCGGCGTACAGGCGCCGCGGTCAGAAACGTGGGCTCTCCAAGGAGAGCGAGGCTGAGGTCGGCGCGCTGCACCGAGCTCTTGAAGGGCCGGAGAAAGCACACACCCTTTCTCCTATTTCCCCTAGCTCCTCACTGAGTCTTGAGTCTTGAACCCTGAACCAATCCAAACGAGGGACTCCTTACCAATGCAAATTCATCGGCTAGTCCAAGCTGCCTGGAGGGAGATTCTGGGGAGGGTGCAGCCAGTTTAACTGGCTGCAAAGTTCAAAAGCACACTAAGGAGTCCGGGAGCTGTTATCTTGCTCTGAACCACTTTGTTGGCCATAAAAGCACGCGCCCCGCCCCCAGGTCCAATAGTCACTGGCTCACGCTCTCCTGCCTTCTCTCAGCGTGACCTTGCTGCCTGGAGCACCTATCAAATTCATCTCACACTTCCCCCAAAACAAATACAAAGTCAAAGCCACAGCATCCAATTCTCGGACTCAAATGAAGAACTTCCGCGCTCCCAAGGACAGCACCGAGAGAGGGAGGAGGCCGCCCACACAGTGGGGGAGAGAACTTGCAAACCGTGTAGCTGATGAGGACTTGCAGCCAGAGCATACAAAAAACTCTTACAAAACAACAATAGAAGGTTTCTTAAATGGACAAAAGATGTGAATGGATGCTTCTCTAAATAAGACATGTGAATGGCCAATAATCATGTGAAAAAATGTTCAACATCATTAGTCATCGAGGAAATTCAAATCAAAACCACAGTGAGATACCACCTCACACCCACGAGGACAGCGGAAGCCCAAACGAGGGCCTGTGACAGGTGCTGGTGAGGGTGGGGGGAGAGGCAGCCCCGTACCCTGCTGTGCGGGCAGAAGCCGCCGGAAGGCGGTTTGGCCGAGGAGCACAGGTCCTCTGCGGCCCCCTCCCCGGCACGGCCCGCGAGGCCCGTACCCAAACGTCCATAATCGCATTAATCATCACAGCTCCGAGGCGGAAACAACCCCAAAGTCCATCAAGAGACAAACAGGTAAACAAAGGTGGCCTGTCCTTACACTGACACATTAACCTGCAAGTTTTTTTGAAGGGTGAACAGTTCTATTTGTTAATTTAAAAAGTTTTTCTTTTAATTTACATCCAAGTTAGTTAGCATCTAGTGCAATGATTTCAGGAGCAGAATCCAGTGACTCATCCCAGCGCCCCTTGTGCATCTAGCCCGTCCCCCCCCACAGCCCCCCCCAGCACCCCGCAGCTTGTTCTCTGTCTTCAGGAGTCTCGTGTTTTGTCCCCCTGCCGTTTTTAATATCATTTTTCTTGCTTCCTATGTTCATCTGTTTTACATCTTAAATTACACAGATGAGTGAAGTCCTATGATGTTTGTCTTTCTCTAATTTCGTTTAGCATAATACACTCTAGTTCCATTCATATTGTTGCAAATGGCGAGATCTCATTCCTTTTGATCGCCGAGCAATACTCCAGAGAGAGAGAGAGAGAGAGAGAGAGAGAGAGAGAGAGAGGGAGTGTGTGTGTGTGTGTGTGTGTGTGTGTGTGTGTGTGTGTGTGTGTGTGTGTGTACTGGGCTCCTTCCATACATTTAAGCAGCAATTTTTAAAAAAAGAATGGGGGCACCAGTCGGAAGAGCATGTGACTCTTGATCTCGGGGTTATGAATTCAAGCCCCATGGTGGGTGTGGAGATTACTTAAAAATACATCTTAAAGAAAACCAACTAAACTAAAGGCACAGAGCACGGACATACACTACAACCCGGATGAGCCCTGAACACGTGATGCTCAGCGCGCAAAGCCAGGCACAGGTCCTCACGCTGTGGGACTCCATTTACGTGGAATGTTCAGAAGAGGCGCATTCTGGAGACAGAGGAGACTAGGGGCTTTCGGGGCAGGGGCAGGGGGCAGAGGCAGGGCGATGACCGCTAACGAGCACGGGGCTGCCTCTCAGGGCATTGGAAAATCCTCACCTCTGTGAATGTACAGAAAACCACTTAATGGTACGGTCTAAATAAATGAAAAAAATTTTTTAAATAAATGAATTTTACGATATGTGAAATATATCACAGTGAAGCTGTAGAAATCAAACCGCTTTTCTGGTTTTACTAAGTGGAAGAAAAGGTCTTTCCTAGGACGCTGGTGGATACTGTCCTTCTAACACCCAAAACCAGCAGGCTAAGATTTTTGTCCAATATTCGGTCAAATCAGCCGCGCGAAGCCGGAGAGCAGAGTCTGTCCCTCACCGGGCGCCGCCGAGGCACACGGCGGGTCCTGTAAACGGACCGCAGCCTCCGCAGGGTTTGCGCGACACTGACCTTTCTCTGGCTCACTTCCCTGTAACAATATCCTGTGATACGTGTAACGTGCAAAACACGTGTTCATTGGCTTCACGGGGCTGGTGAGGCTTCTGGTGGACAGCAGGCTCTGGCAGTTCAGTCTGTGAGGAATCGAAGTTCCACCCGGATTTTTCACTGCACGGGGCTGGGGGGCCGGTGCCCCCGACTCCTGAGCTGTTCAAGGGGTGACTGCGCTTCCCGGTCCCGTGCTCCGCGAGCTGAGGCAGGGACCGTCTCCTGCACGGCCACAGCTGCAGGCCCAGCGCCCTGCCGCCCCCAGGCCCTCAGGGAGCGCGCGGCGACGGCTGGTCAGGGCGCCAGGGGCCTGCGCACACTGGGCACAGGCCAGGTCTCCTGAGCACCAAGGGAAAAAGAGGTGTTCGTGGAAAACCCACTGCCAGAGTACCGTGCTGGCCCGACGGGGGTGCCTCCCAGGCCGGCCGGACACGCTCCCTGGCTCGGTCAAGGACACGGACACGGTGCCTACCCTGCGCTGGCCGCTTCGCTCTACGGGAATGCTCAATTCAAGAAGGAAAGAGGCTCTTTATGAAACAGGGTGCCAGGAAGAGGGCAGTCCCGAGGAGTGAGACGCGAGAAGTGTGGGCACCTGTGAGCTTTCGGTCAATGACAAGCAACTGAGAAAGGACGTGGGTCAGGGTCCTGGTGCCCGGTCGGCAGTGAGTGCGCTTGCAGGAGCCACAGCCCACGAGGCCGGCCCGAGCCAGGCCCGCACCCTGCGTGCCCGGCCCCCGTGCCAGACGACAGGCCCCCGCATGCTCCGGGCACAAGGGCAGTAGAGGCTGCCTCTGCGGTCACTGGGCCTCAGCGTCCTCCTCCGGGAGCCAGGCTCCTCACGTCCGGAAAGGAGGCGCCCGTCTCGGTCAGTGTCTCCTAAATTCCCAATAAAGTACGAAATTCTCTGCCGAAAGAAGCACCCGCTATCACTCCCCCCTGGTGGCCTGCAGACACCACCGCTGTAAAATGGGAGCAATCTTGTATCACCGACAGCAAGCCCCAGCAGGACAAGAGGGCTAGAGAAGCTACACCAATGCACGCTGGGAACAGGCGGGGGCTACGTGGTCCAAAGCATGCTCCCCCCAAACTGCACACGGCAGGAGAGACGGGAGACCTCGGGTTGCCGTGAGAAGAGCAAACAAGGGGACACGTGCTACGACGCTGTGAACAGAAGGGAGCCTGGCAGACACGGGGTGGCAGGGCCGCTCGCAGGCTCTCTGAGCACCGCAGACTCGGCGCTGGGACTCAGGGGACGTCGCGCCCGCCGCTTGCACCGCCCTGGCCTCAGCTCGCGAGCGTTCATGCCGCAGCACCGGCAGCCGCAGGAACACGCGGGGTTAGTTCTTTAAAAAGAAAACAGGGGCGCCTGGGGGCCCAGTTGGTGGAGCGTCTGAATTCGGCTCAGGTCATGATCTCAAGCTCTGTGAGTTCGAGCCCCGCGTTGGGCTCTGTGCTGACAGAGCCTGGAGCGGCTTCAGATTCTGTGTCTCCCTCTCTCTCTGCCCCTCCCTACTCATGCTGTTTCTGTCTCAATAATAAATAAAAAAATTTTTTAATTAAAAAAAAGGAAAAAAAAAGAACTTCTCAACTTCTCAGGACAGGGAGGGGTAACTGTGGACCCTGAGGACTCATTTGCCACCCACGTCCAGGCAGCAGACGGCACGTGACACCCTCCCCCACGGCTGAACGGCCCTGCCGCTAAGTGCACGCGGATCCCCAGCACTGAGGGCTCACTCCTCTCATGTGTTAAATCATAATTACTTGTTTACACGTCTGCCTCCTCACCGGCCACTAGACACTGTCTGACACACAAATGTCTGACACTCTTGGAAAGGAGGACTTGATCTTGTTTTTGTTTTTAAAGATACCCTGGTGAGGGAGAACCCAACATCTACACTACTGGTCTAGCAAAAGGTTGTAAAATCCTGAATTTCTCCAAAACTCAAAAATTCGCAGATTGGAAACAAAGAGGTAAGACTGTCATCATCTGCCTACGGCATGACTCAGAACCAGACAAGCTGATTCCAAAATCTTGGAGAACTGACAAAACAAACTACAAGAACTAAGAAGTGAATTTAGCAACGTTGTAGGATATAAGGTCAACGTACAAAAATCAACTGTCACAAGAATAGCTGAAACCTGGGGTGCCCGGGGGGCTCAGTCGGTTAAGCATCTGACTTTGGCTCAGGTCATGAGCTCACCGTTCGTGACCTTGAGCCCCACGTCGGGCTCTGTGCTGACAGCTCAGAGCCTGGCACCTGCTTCAGATTCTGCATCTCCCTCTCTCCCTGCCCCTCCCCTACTCATGCTCTGTTTCTGTCTCC
The DNA here is from genome assembly GCA_004023845.1 of Helogale parvula. Classification (NCBI taxonomy): domain Eukaryota; kingdom Metazoa; phylum Chordata; class Mammalia; order Carnivora; family Herpestidae; genus Helogale; species Helogale parvula. The sequence goes on along the minus strand of PJEM01008052.1, from coordinate 4,360 downwards.
ATAATAAACAACAACAGAACAAATTTTTAAAAATAAAATAAAACCCCCTGAAACTGGTATGTAAAAACTACCATTTAAAACAGCATCAGAACTATGAAACATGGAGGGAGAAATCTGACAAAAGATCTAGAAAAACCTGTACACTGAAAACTGTAAAACAGCGGTGACGGGAAGTCACGACCCCCACAAACGAGGACGTGTGCCAAGCGCGCTGGCCAGTGGAGTGGGCACGGCCAGGGCACCTTTGCCTCTGGCTGCCCCGCCAGCCAGCACCCTCTCAGTCACCGTCCCCGGAGGCCTTTTTGGAGAAACCGACAAACTGGTATTAAAATCTACATGGAGACAAAAAGGACCCGGGATAAGCGAAACAATGCTGAAAACAAAGAACAGCATTGGAGAAACTTGCATCTCCTGATTTCCAGACTTCCAAGAAGGTCACAATAACCAGACCCGCGTCACTGGGAGAGAGTGTGGGACCGAGAAGAGTCCAGACCACACGCGCGCGCGGTCATCTGCTCTGTGATCCGCAGCAGAGGTGCCGGTGCGGCTCAGGGGACAGGATATGCTTCCAACAAACGGTGCCAGAATGGGACCGTGCGCCAACACACATCAGTGAGTGACCTCGCCCTAGTCTCACACGAGAAGTAACTAAAACGAAACCGTAGCTCTAAATACAGCTCTAAATGTAAGACTGAGAACCAAACAAACTTTTTTTAAGTTTTTACTTATTTTTGAGAGCATGTTAGCAGGGGAGGGGCAGAGAGAGAGAGAGCGCGAGAGCGAGCGCGAGAGCGAGCGCGCCAGGGGATCCAAAGCAGGCACTGCAAGGACAGCAGAGAGCCTGACGCAGGGCTCAGACTCACAAGCTGTGACGTCATGATCTGAGCCAAAATCAAGAGGTGGACGCTCAACCGACCGAGCCTCCCAGGGGCCCCTCAACTGGTTTCTAAATACAAAGTGCACAAACTACAGAAGGAAAAACGGGTATGTTGCGTTTCATCAAAATCAAGAACTTTGAGGGGCGCCTGGGTGGCTCAGCTCCAGGCACCATCTCGTGGCTCATGAGTCTGGGCCCCACATTGTGTTCTCTGTTGTCACCACGGAACCCGCTTTGGATCCTATCCCCCCCACCCCGCCCGCAATATTTTTATTTTATTTTTTAAAGTTTATTTTAGAGAGCGACAATGAGCAATCGAGCATGGGGGGAGGGGCAGAAGGAGAGAGAGAATCCCAGCAGGCTCCACACCTGATGCAGGGCTCGATCCCATGACCCTGGGATCATGACCTGAGCCAAAATCAAGAGTAGGACACTCAACCGACTGAGCCACCCGGGCGCCCCATACTATGTGCAAATTTAAAACAAGCTTTAGGGGCGCCCGGGTGGCTCAGTCGGTTAAGTGCCGACTTCAGGTCATGATCCCCTGGTTTGTGGGTTTGAGCCCCACATTGGGCTCTGGGCTGACAGCTCAGAGCCTGGAGCCTGCTTCAGATTCTGTGTCTCCCTCTCCCTCTCTCTCCCTCTGCCCCTTCCCTGATCACACTGTCTGTCAAAAATTAATAAAATGTTAAAAAAAAAAAACAAGCTTTAAAGGAAAGAGTTATAAGAACGGAAGCGCTAGCCACAGACTGGGAGAACACAGTCACAAAACCGCGTCTGACAGAGAGACTACTTAGAACACAGAGAACACTTACAATCCAATAACCTGATTAATCGTAAGCAACTGTATCTAATTTAAGAAAAGGGACAAAAGACCCGAACGGGCACTTCATCAGGGACTCACCGTGGCAAAGAGGCAAATGGACAGAGCGCGGCACCGGCGTCACGAGCGATGCGCCGACTGAGCCCCAGTCAGAGGTCACTGTGCGCACAGGGACACGGCAGTGACGAGGAAGAGCGGCCCTGCCACCGTGCCGGCCGGAGGGCACAGCGACGGGAGCCTGCACACACTGCCATTGCGCACACACACCGCACACCCCCGGGAGACGGTGTGGCCGCTCCTCATGACGTCCGACGCACGCAGCGCACGACGCCAGGGTCTGCACGGAGTCCGGCGCGCGGACGCTCACTGCGGCTTCATCTCCAACTGTCCCTCCGCAGGGGAGCGGACGCGCAATGACCTGCAGACGGAGGTCCGACTCGGCGAGGGAAGGGAGCACCGTGCCCACCTGCAGGGCACGACTCAGCCTCAGGTGACTGTGCCGGGTGAAACAAGTCAGGCGAAAACAGCGAGCACAGTGTAGGATTCCATTTGCACAGAATTCCGGGAGACGGAACTGATCTGCAGCGGAGGAAGGAAATCCCCAAGGACATGTCCCTGGGGCTGCAGAGGCGAGAGGGATGGAAAGGGCACTTGGGGGTGAGGAGCAGGTGCGTCCTCCTGACTGTGGTGACAGCGTCAGAGATCCACACGTGCGTCAACATGCTTCAAGGTGTACGCCTGAAACCTGTGTTTTGACGGCACATCAAATATGCCTTAAAAAAGCTACTAAAAGGGGAAAAAAACCAGCACTAAGGGAAAAACGCGTTCTGGGCCCACAGCGGACACTGAACACGGCACTTCTCAACCACAGACGCCAGCAGATGCGGTTTACAAGCTGCCCCAGGACATCGCCCGCGTCACAGTGTCCCTGGGTCACAAAACGGGGCGACGGCCTTTGGATTTACAACAGGGAAGATCACACCATGTGGATCCTCTCTTGCAGTCTATGCGTACATGCGAACGATGATGCAGTCAGTCACCGCACAGACCGGCGAGCCCCAGACACCGTGTTATTGGAGAGGCAGCGCAGCCGGCAAAGAGATAATCCCAAAGCAGTTCACTTGCCTTCGTAACTTCAAACATGGTTTTGTCTTGCAGAAGCTATAGTCTCAAGGACGTCAGGCTGACATTAAGAGGCACCGTCACCACCGCCTCCCCTCCGCCTCCCCGGCGGCCAGGCTGGGTGGCAGGGCCGGCCCCCGGAAGGCAGCCGGACTCCCAGCGGAGGTCGGCGGTCCAGATGGGTGCCGGTGCTGCGCACTTACAGGTAAATGCCTGCCCACCTGCCCCCGCTCACTCTCCCGAGCTGCCCCATCGTCATCAGTCGTTAAGGAAATGCAAGGTGGGCGCCCACCTGTCCCCGGGGGCCTCTCCAGGGCTTCTGGAAGAGGCCTGAGCACGCAGCACGGGGCAGGAGTGGGTGCTGACGGGGAGGAGGCCGGCCAAGACGAGCATGGGCCAAAGTCTGGCGGAGGGAAGAGAACCTCGGATCCCAGCCGGATTCGGGCTGCGGGTGCTGAGGAGAGAGACACCAGCCCACCCTCCCTCACGCACCCCAGGCTCTCCTCACACGCCCGCGCTGAGTACACTCAAGTACACTACGGGCGGAAAGCGCTCTGCATGGGGTAAGTGGCGCACGGATGCTCGGGGCCTCGGGACTGTCACACTACGCGGGCTCTTAGCCTCTGCCCGCTCGGCGTCCTGGCCCCTCCAGCGGTGCCCTCACGACGCTCGCTAAGACAGGCAGCCTCCCGGCGAACGGCCCTGACAGCTGGGACCAGCGCGAGGCGGCGCGGCCCCGGGCGGGCTCCCACAGACAGCGGCCGCTGCGCACCTGCCAGCGCTCTTCTCGGGCCAAGAAGAGAAGGTCACCGTGGAGATGGTTTTCTCTACCTTCTCTGGCTGCCTCCTCACCCTCTGCTCCTCTGGGCTTCCTGCCCCATTAAGCACCACTCCTCGGCCAGCTGTCCTAGAAGAGACAGAGACAGACAGACAGACGGACGGACACACACACACACACACACACACACTTTTCCAAAGTAAATCAGCTCACAGTGCTCCTCAGCAACTCAACTTCTGGGGTAAACAGTCCCAGCGGCAGAGGCAAGACCGTGGAGAAAGAGAAGCCCGAGCCCTGGGCAGCAAGGTGACTGTTTCAGAGAAGGCGGGGACCTGGGTCGCAGACGTCACATCAGACTCTCCCACCGTATCACCGACGAAACTGAGGCCTCACGAGGTCGTGATTTAGTTTGAAACAGTATCCATTTCTCAACAGTAAAAAGACGAATAATCCAAACAAAAAATGGGCAAGGGATCAGCACAGACGTTTCTCTAAAGAAGATACAGAAATGGCCAATAGGCCCATGAAAAGATGTTCACCATGAGATTTCATCACGGAAACAAACGAAAATCACGAGAAACCACTTCCCAGCCTGGAGGACAGCTGACAGCCGTAGGACAGATGATTCAAGCGCCGTGAAGACAAGGAGAAGGCAGACTCCAGGCCCCGGTGTGTGTGCAAAGGGGCGGCCGCTCAGGAAACCAGCTCGGCGGTTCCTCATGCTGCTGAGCACAGAGTTACTGCAGGACCCAGCAATCCC